>JANFOE010002368.1:0-119125 GCA_025667525.1 Glebionis coronaria
GAATTGTGTTTGATTATTTCTGAATTGCTAAAGTGGCAAGCCTGGGCCATTTACTATAAGAACGTTCAACTTCCAATGGACATCAGGAAGATGTTTGTGACTATTTCTGAATTGCAGAAGTAAATTCATGTCTTTCACTTCAGTTAAGTCACGAAGTAAGATTTTTAGGGGGTGTCTAGCATTGCGGTACGGAAGCGGGTTGTAAGAGATGACGTTTGGATGTTCTTGATGCGTTTGAAGTTGTGATAATCAAATAATCATGTATTTTAAAATGATAAGCCATATTCAGCACCTTAAAGGATTTATGTGTAGCATGGCATGTACTTATAAAATATATATATTAATACAACTATGTATTAGTTGGTCTAACGTTGTGAAATGTAGTTTAACTACAACAGGCCCTCACCAACACCAAACTCAAGAAAACCAAAAAAAGGATGACGTCATGGTCAGGTGATAAAAAAAAACCAAGAAACTTAAGAGCCTTCATACATTTTAAAAGGAAGTATAGGATAGACCTTTCAGTCAGAACATCATGATGGGCTTCGGTATTTGTTTTGGAAATTGGGAAAATGTGTAGGCTTAGTTGAGCGTGTTGTTGAATATATTGTGGATAGCCGAGACATTGGTCTGCTACAGAATCGGCATAAATATTCTGTACGGTTATGAATCATTATGTTACTTACCTGTTTTTTGTATTAGTAGTTGTACATACTATGCGAAATATAGCGAGTTTGAGTATTATTAGGCTACTGATAATAAGGTTACAATTGCGAAATGTTGTAATTACATATAGATTATAGAAGACACTTTAATTTCCATATGAACAGAAGAAATATGTATGTTAGATGCTGTATCATAGAAGCTGTTTCTTTAATATCATAGCCAAAATATCCGGAGAAAAGCGGGTTGGGTATATAGCGAAATCATGCCTGCACAACGAGAATTGTGAGTTTCTAAGATTAGCAATTAATGCAGTCCACTAATGATATTATTGGTCACTAAAAACTTTCCACTTCCTGGGATTGAATCTGGTTGGAAACATTGGTGGTAGAGAATTTGTTGAATCACTAGCTCCTGAGGTTTGGGAAATTGTCGAGTGGTCTGATTGTGAATATGCAGTTTCTCCACAGTCTTTCAACATCAGTTGTGTTTCAGGAATCAGCAGAAACTATGGCAACAACAGAGATCTATGTCAAAAGAAGCATCATCAAGTAAGTTTTACACACATGAACTAGATTATTTGGGTTTGTTCATTAAAGAAGCAAAATAATCTTGCTGATTGGATATCTACTGTAATGAGTTTTAAAGATGATAGAAATCATTTTGAGCATGTGGATGTCTTTCTCGTGCTTCAATTTGAGGGAAAATTTCAGATTCGATTCATGAATTTCACGTTTTGGTGTTCGATGCTAGAACCATGAATTTTGTAGCTTTCTTTTATAGGTTATGCATTGGCTTTTTTAATTTATTTATCTAAATTTCGTTTAGTGTTTGTACCTGATCTTTCATACCTATTTGAGTCGTTAGTAATAGCTAAGAACCCAAATTGATCATTTCAAGCATTCACTTTTGATACACAGCTCTTTTATCGAAGTAAGAGGCTAATTATTCACTATAACCAATATAGGAAAAGGCGCACCAAGTCCTCTTATGTCAGTTAAGCTTTGGAGAAAATGGAGGATCCAACTGTAGAACATATTGTTTATCCAGAAGTTGTCTCATTTCAGCAATTATTTTATAGCATGGGGTTAGTGTTTGGATAAGCTTTTGTTGCTATGAGCTAATATATTTATGAGCTAATATATTTATGATTTTAATACCTCATTTCATTTGTGTGAGCTGGCCACAATCACAGAAGTCAAAATGTAGAAAATGGCATAAAGCAAGATCCAATTTGGTATCCTTGGATGTGAGAACATAGCCCGAAAGATATCAAGGGCTATTCTACTCTCCCCTAACTCCATCATCTCGGACATTGGTAGTCTCTCTCTAGATAAGGCACCCGCTTTTGCTTTGGAAAATAACGTCCCGGAATCTGCACGAGTTTATGGCAGCTATGATGCTGTATTGGACGACCCTAATGTTGAACCTGTATATGTTCCCTTACCAACAAGCCTTCATTTGCAGTGGGGTACAACTGGCCTTTCATTAGAGTTAAATGAGGTACAAATTCTGCTTTCATGTCTCAGGATTGATTAGGATTGATTGGCTGTACCAAAACTACCTTTAACTATGGTACAAAATCATCATGTGCTTATGAATTCACATAATTAGAAGGTTTTAAAAGTTGTGAATACATTCAATGAGTTTAAGCTTCTCTTTTAAACTTTCAACTTCTAATATATTTTTTGTACCTATGCAAAGATGCTAAAGCTTTTGTAGAGAGCTAAATGATTAGTCACACTCTCTTAAACACGATCATATCCCTGAATCCGTAAGATGATGTGAAGATAACTTCTGATGTTGTAGGTTAAATCTGAGAGGTTAATGCTTATACAAAGCTGTGTAGCTCAATTCACGATAGAAACCAACACTTAACTTGTTTATTGTATCACACTACAATATGATGTACATATGAATTTGATATGGTCATCTTTAATGTGCTTCCACGGTTGTGATCGCCCTGTGCCCAAAGAGTTGTAAGAAACCAATTTAATACTTAATTTTGTATTAGTATAGAGGTGTTTTGTATTTGCCTATACTTGGTATGATTGCACTTTCATCAATATGACCGAAATGAGTCAAATGACGCAAGAGGTTTACATTCAATCCAAGGATGCTCTAACTCCATATATGATCAAAAAGAAGGAAGTTGTAGACCCTCACTATCAGCCTATCAGGTATTAAATGGTCGTTATCCATCTTAACAAAATATGATTATCACGTTTTCGAATTGGAAAAGTATTTGGTGGCAGACTGTGAAGAGGTTTGCAAACCGTACACTGATGATATTACCACTGTTACAAAGACTAATCTTGATAAACCACGTGAAAATGTCTCTCATATGTCGAAGAGAGGTAGATGACACTTTTTTATGGAATGTTGAGAAAATCATGTGTGCCAACTGGTATGTTTCTCTTGCTAAAAAAAAAAAACTGGTATGTTTCTTTCTAATTTTTAAGAGCTATCGTTAAACCTTCATCTTTTGTGGAACTACTTTTATCTCTATTTTTTTTATCCACTTAGCAATTTAAACAACTTTGTATCCATTTTGGGTTTGTTTTTGGATGTTTTTATATATGTATATTATAAACATGTTAAGTGTGTATTTTTTGTGCTATAAAGCCTAACATCTAAGCTTAGTCAGTGGTTATTCTTTAATCGAACAAAATAGTGCATGACTACGTGAGATAGTCGTTTTTTGGCCATCAACATTTTAACGAGATTGGGAATCTTATAGGTAATTTGTGTTCGTCTTGAAACAGGTCCTTTCGTTCTACTCAACCCGCAAACAATTTATTCTCCAATAAAAAAAATATATAAGTAATGCTTGGTTATGAGTATAGTATAGTGGTAACTGTTAAGGATCTAAACTATCAAATATAGTGATCTACGTGTTTTATGCACGCTCAGCTTTTTTGTTTTTGTGTTCCTAAATACTTTATCTTGATTTGTAGCAGATGTATGGCATGGTTTGTATACTTTGTTTCTTACTATACATATCAATTAGATGTAACAAATTTTGCTTATTTTGTTAATTATATGATATTTTTTTAACCTTTTTAAAAAAAATATAAATGACACTTTTTACTAATTCATTATTATTTTGATATGTTTAACGTGCAAGACACTAGATGAGCTCTAATGGGCGTATGTAAAACATCAAATTGGTCACCCGACAAATATTTTATATTTAACGTTTTTTCACGACATTAAAAAATGTATTATTATTTTTTTATTTTTACGTTTTTATCTTTTTATGACCAATTTAACCGCTGTCCGTTTTGACCCACACTCCGTTCAACCCGTTGCACGTTTTGCCCCTTTCCCGTGTCCGCGCCGAACCACCCGTTTTGCCATAGGTAATATTAACATCTCCTTTTAAATCCAAAATCGTTTGGTCGTGTGGGCCTACATTTTTGTTATATTGTGAAGAAAGAAATCTTAATTTGGGAGACACTATTTTTTTATTCGTACACTCTACTGTAAAGATGGATAATGCACGTTGTAAGTGTGGTACAACCGGGGTAACGCAAGAAGATGAGTGTCTCAATAAGAAAATTGAGGGCATAAACCAATTGCCTTTAGTTTAGTTTGTATATGAACAAGGATTAGATATTGATGTTTTCACACGAATTTCATTGTTTTTTTAAAGCACCTTGGTTATGAGTATAGTATAGTGTTTAAGATATGTGTCCGTTATTCATTATTCATGTCGTGTACACAAATGATATCATAAATTTATGTGTACTTAGGAATTTTATTTATAAGCACCTTCTATTTTATATAAGTTTATTGTGTATATCCATATTTAACGTTATTGATTTTGTATCTACGGACTCTAAAATTGAAGACCTTGATCGCATATTTTGTACTATGCCTAAAAGAATCTTAGTAAAATAATATAACAATTTTGACACCAATAATTAGTTAAATTAACAAATGTAAACGATAATTACACATCATACCCGTCCATCGGACGGGTTTTTGCCACTCGTATATATATATATATATATATATATATATATATATTATATATATATATATATATATATATATATAGGAATGGGGTAAAATGAGAAGGGGGTCTTAAAATAAAAAGTATAGGAAGGATTGTGAGAGTGACATGTGTCATTATGCCATATCACCATGCCAATAATGATGACACCTCACTATTTTAAAAAATTCGATTTTTTTTTTTAAATTTCGAAAAAAATTCCAAAAAAAAATATTTTCGAAAAAAAAAATTCAAATTTTTTTTCGAAAGAAAAAATTTTCGAAATTTTTTTTTTACAGATTTTTTTCGATTTTTTTTTTGAAAATTTTGTTTCGATATTTTTTTGGAAAAAAAAATATTTCAGCTTTTTTTAAAAAATAAAACAAAAGATTATCTACTACATCGCAATTATATATTTTGATGCATCATGTTAATAAGTTAGTGCATCACATTAATAAGTTACTGCATTGTAGTTTATCACCAAACTTAATGCAGTAACTAATTACAGTGATGCATTAATTTATTAAGTTGATGCATCAAACATATAACTATGATGCACTAGATTATTTCTTTTAAATTTTTAAATAAAACAAAAGATAATCTACTGCATTGCAATTATATATTTTGATGCATATAGTTCATCACCGAACTTAATGCAGTAACTAATTACTGTGATGCATTAACTTATTAAGTTAATGCATCAAACATATAACTGTGATGCAGTAGATTATTTTTTTTAAATTTTTAAATAAAACAAAAGATAATCTACTACATCGCAATTATATATTTTGATGCATCATGTTAATAAGTTAATGTATCATATTAATAAGTTACTGCATTATAGTTCATCACCGAACTTAATGCAGTAGTAACTAATTATGTGATGCATTAACTTATTAAGTTGATGCATCAAACATATAACTGTGATGCAGTAGATTATTTTTTTAAAAAAAATACGAAAAAAAACTTTCCGAAAAAAAAAATTTTGGAAAAAAAATATCGAAAAAAAAGAAATTTTCGAAAATCTTTTTTTGAAAAAAAAATTTCGTAAATGTTTTTTTTAAAAAAATTCGAAATTTTTTAAGTGTTGAGGTGTCATGATTATGTGGCATGATGATGTGGCAAAGTGACACATGTCACTCCCATAATCCTTCCTAGATTTTTTATTTTAAGTGTCTTTTTAGTGTATCCCTACCCTATATATATATATATATATATATATATATATATATATATATATATATATATATATATATATATATATATATATATATATATATATATATATATATATATATATATATAGTTTTACATATATATAGATATAATTATACACACACACACATATATATATATATATATATATATATATATATATATATATATATATAATATATATATATATATATATATATATATATATACATATATATATCATATATATATATATATATATATATATATATATATATATATATATATATATATATATATATATATATATATATATCTATATATATATATATATATATATATATATATATATATATATATATATATATATATATATATATATATATATATATATATATATATATATATATATATATATATATATATATATATATATATATATATATATTTATACATATAATATATATATATATATATATATATATATATATATATACATATATATATATACATATATATATATATATATATATATATATATATATATATAATATATATATATATATATATATATATATATATATATATATATATAAATATATATATATATATATATATATATATATATATATATATATATATATATATATATATATATTATATATATATATATATATATATATATATATATATATATATATATATATATATATATATATATATATATATATATATATATACTAGCGTCGTAACCCGTCCAACGGGCGGGGTCGTTTTTTTGTTGTTTCAGAGGGTTTATTGTTTGTGCGTTTTTTAGTTTTTTTTTACTTTAACTTTTAATAAATTTTATTTATAGTTTATGCTTAAGTAATATTATATTTTAGTTATATTTTTCTCTTTTTAGTTTGTTATAATAGATTGAACCAAACATTTATCACGTTAGTTATAATGTGATAATGTTAGTCCACATAGCCAATGATCGTTTGCAACGTTAGTCCTTTATATTAACGTACATTCATAATTAACTATAAAGAGAAAAATATAATATTCTTACTTATTATTTATTTTTAATTCGTTTTTTACCTTGTAAAATCTTAAATATTTTAAAATTATTTTGTTGTACATTTTTAATTTAAAAAAAAACTATTTCTTTTTGAAAAGTTTAAGATTTTAAAAAGTACGGAAAAAATTAAAAGAAAATTAAACTTTTGTAAAAAAGGCACGAGCTTCTTTTAACTTTGTAAAATAAAATACTTTTTTTAAGAATTTTTGTTTCATTTTTATAAAAATTTAATTTAATTTTTAAATTTAAAGTGTTTGAAAAAAATTATTTTAATTAAATACGGTGAAAAATTAAAAATAAAATTAAAAGTAAGAGAATTTATTTTTTAAGTTAATATAAAGAATTAATGTTGCAAACGATTTTTATGAAAATGGACTAACGTTGCCACATTTTAACTAACAATATAATCATTTGTTTCAAGTTGAAAAAATTTGAAAATAGATATCGATATTTTATAAAGTAATTGGTCGGTTGTGTTGACTATTGTAAATTAAATTTAATATCAACTTCAAAATTGAAGATACAACTTTGACCACAAAGCTCGTATTCTCTTCCTTAAAAATGAGAAGTGGACGGCATTCTGCTTCATGGATACTACGTTCGATAACAATAACATCAGAAGTTACAGTAAGAGAAATTGGCCGATAATTGAACTAACTGAATATCTTTCTCTTGTTCAAACTATGTGTTATTTGAAGATATCAGGCATTTACCGGAGGATTGGGCTTGATTTTTAATAACAGGATTCAGCTTAGAACCCGAATACTTAATTAAAATCGATTATTAAGATCATATGACTCATAAGAAGGAAATAAAGAACAATTTTTTTTTGAATTGCTTAAGTTTGGGCTTGCATAAGCTCAGGCTGACACAAATGACACACTTTATTTTAGGAAGGTCCCGCTCTTATATGCCCAAAAATACACGGCTCTTTTCACCATCTGACACATTTTTATAGGCACCCCGACTGTGTTGTGATGAAATTCAAGAATTTTTTATTAGAATCTCTCCTCTCGGTGTCCAGTTATGTCCGCTTAACGTTTCGTGCAGACCATGCAACATGCCGATATCAAAAACATCTTACTAACTGATGGACCTCTAGGATAGGTAAAAAGACTTAAAAGTGCAATAGCATATCATTACTAATGGTTTTTGTGGTGCAAGTTCGAACCATCAACTTATAAACGGGTCAATTTGGGTTTTGTATTATCTTTATCATGCCATATGGGAAACCCTATCCATCAGTTGATTTGTTATACTAATGATTTGAAAAACATTAAAAAGAAAAAGCAAAAGAATACATGAATGTAATATAAACAAAACATAATATCAATCGCACCTCTCTATCGACATGTTTTGTTAATGTCAACACCGATTCCTTGAAGCTGAAAATATAGAGGAACACATTAGGTTTAAGATGCTATAGACTATAAAGTCACTTCATCTATATTTAAAAGAACCACAAGCTGCGTGACTAAACTATAATGTATCAGCAAAATCCCTACAACTGGATATAATGCAGTAGAAAGAATATTGCAAGGAACCTATTGCATTACAATGCATTAAAATTTAAACTATAATATAGTAGAAATAAGACTGTAATACAGTAAATCATGCATATGAACACCCATGTAACATACTGCATTACGATGCATTAAAATTTAAACCTTAATGTCGTAGAAATAAAGTTTTAATGCAGTAAATCATGCATATGAACAATGGAAGTAACCTACTGCATTACAATGTATTAAAATTAAGCTGTAATGAAGTAGAAAGAACAATGCAAGTAACCAACTACATTACAGTGCATTAAAATTTAATCTGTAATGTACTGTATTGCAATAGGTTACTTGAAATATTATTTATACTGCATTACATTGCATTAAAATTAAACAGTATTGTAGTAAAAAGAACAATGCAAGTGACCTACTACATTACATTGCATTAAAATTTAAATGTAATGCAGTAGAATAAAATTTGCTTATTATTATTAAAATTTTACCAAATCACATGCATAGTATTAGTTTACTCCATCATAATATTAATTCTACTCAATCGTAGTGTTAATCCTACTCCATCACAGTTATAATTTTACCAAATAACTTCTATATTACATACAAATACTTAATTTCGACAAAACTCAAAATACAACTTTATCCTACTCAAGCATATGCACCTGAGTATAAATATAATGTAGTAGAAATAAAGTTATGATTCAGTAAAAACTATAGAAAAACTACAAATAGCTTTTACTACATTACTGTTACGTTCTACTACATTACTTTATATCCTACTGCGTCACATGTATGATTCTACCGCATTGCAGTTACGATCTACTCCACTACTATATATCTTACTGCATCACATTGTATGGAATGAGAAACATGTCATTAACTTTGTCCCTCAAAGAGAGCTTTCAATTGAACAAGAGTATTTTCCAAATATTCCACCAACGTATAATCACACGGAAACGAAAAGTTCTTCAAAAAGGGGTCTTAAAAAGTAGTCAATTTTGTTAGAAAAGCAAATTTTGGATGAAAAACATAAATGGGATGAAAAATGTAAGAGTGTTCAGCAATTTGAGTTTATAAAACAATGGGTTCTAAATTTATACAAAGGTATTGTCGATTATGAAAAAGTTTCTAGAGATACTGTTTGGAATATTAAACCTCACCCACAAGTAGAAGTCGTCATTCAACAATGTATTGTCCCAACCATCGATGATCTTTCAAACACTGTAGAAATGTTTTATAATGCTCTCACTGAGGAAATGACAACTGATTTAAGATATGTCAAATCTATTGAAGATGAAGTTGATTTTCTTCAAACTAAATTAAAGACACAAGAAACCCATCTTTCTAACGAAATTGATCGACTTCCGCGAGAATATTATCGTATAGACCATCTGAATGTTATAGTTGTTGAAAAATATCAAAATCTTGAGGTTGAGCTTTCAAAAAAGGTTGAGTCATACAAAGAACTTGAGAAAAGATTTTTTAATCTTGAGAAAGTTTTCACACCCCTAAACTTGCTTCACAAAGTGATGATCAATCTCATAATAATAAAAAATGTCGCAAAATCGCAGCATCTTCGTTTCGTACTTTAAATGAAAAAGATTTTGCGATAAATGATTTGAAAGCTCAGCTACAAGATAGAGACATAGCAATCAGTGAGTTACAAAAGCTCATTGTGAAACTGACAAGAAAGTCTGATTTAGGTAAACCATCCGTTGTTCGTCAACCGAATGCGGTTAAATGCCTAAATCATCTATTTTGGGAAAACCTCCACAGACTTTGCCTAAACTAGGAAATGATAAGAGCACAAATGTGATAACACCAGGAATGTATAAGATGGACACTAGGCCCACTCAAACTGGAACATCGCGGTTACCTCAAAATTCTAAGAAAAATAATCAATGCGTGTCTTCTTCTATAGGATTAACTCCCACTACTAGAGTTAGCGGACCACAACTTAAGAGCACTAGAATGCAATATAGAGTCATGCCTAACAATAGTGAAGGGAAGAAGATGGAAGTAGAAGACCACCGTAGGAATTTTAAGTTTTCTAAGAATAAAACGTCTGTAACTGCATGTAATGACAGTTTGAATATTAAGACTTCGAATGTTAAATTTGTCTGTGTTAAATGTTGCAAATGTGCTCGTACTTTTAATCATGCTGCTTGTGCTTTTAATCATAATGGCGTGAATGATAGAACTAGGAAGCCTATTCTTGTGCCCACTAGTACTAGAAAAGCCACAAGAACCGTGAACCAATCCACTGTCCAACCACTTAAGAAACTAAGTGCGTTAGAATCCACTAATCTACGTAAACAAAATAGGTTAAAGAAGCTTTACGAGAACATGATTAGGACATGTACACGGGGTTACTCGAAATTTAAACCACCCGGATACAAATGGGTACCTAAGACATCCACTATATTAATTGGGACTATGAATGTTAGCTTGCCTCTAGAATCTACATCTAGGTCTACTAATATTTTGGAACCCACTGCTATCACGGGCTCCCATTTGTTAAAATCTACATTGTCTCCTAATCGCAAGCTTCTAATTAACTTTGTGGAGAAGTTTCTGGGTACGGTACGGTTTGGAAATGATCAGTTTGCACCGATACTCGGATACGGAGATTTAGTTCAAGGGAATATCACGATAAAACGGGTTTATTACGTCGAAGGACTGAAACGCAATTTATTCTCCGTTGGTCAATATTGTGATGCGGATTTGGAAGTGGCGTTTCGGAAAACTACTTGCTATGTTAGAGACTACGATGGGAATGACCTTCTTACTGGTTCTCGTGGTTCTGATCTCTACACAGTAACTCTTCAAGACACATCTTCAACAAATCCAATTTTCTTAATGGCGAAAGCTTCATCCTTTCAAGCATGGTTATGGCATCAACGATTGTCACATCTCAACTTTGACACCATCAACTTGCTTTTGAAGAATGATGTTGTGACCGGTCTTCCTAAGTTAAAATTCGTTAAAGACCATCTTTGTTCATCTTGTGAGTTAGGGAAAGCAAAACGAAAGTCTTTCAAAACAAAGACTAACCCAAGCTCAAAAGGACGATTGGAACTTCTATAGATGGATTTATGTGGTCCCATGCGTGTAGAGAATATTAACGGGAAAAAGTATATTCTCGTGATTGTTGATGATTACTCTAGATACACTTGGACTTTCTTCTTAAGGTCCAAAGATGAAACACCGGAGGTTCTCAAAAACTTTTTCAAGATGATACAACGCAATCTTCAATCTCAAGTCTTAACGGTAAGATGGGATAGGGGTACTGAATTTTTGAAAAAGACTTTGCAATCTTATTTTCAAGAAGAAGGCATCGAACATCAAACGTCTATTGCTCGAACTCGTGAACAAAACGGCGTTGTCAAAAGACGGAACCGTGCTTTGGTTGAGGCAGCTCGAACAATGCTTTCTGCATCAAAGTTACCACTATTCTTCTGGGTTGAAGCAATTGCAACTGCCTATTATACTCAAAATCGTTCTCTCATAATCCCTAGACATGAAAAGACACCTTACCACATCATCAATGGCATGAAACCTACTGTTAAATTCTTTCACGTTTTTGGATCTTTATGCTGCATTCTTAAAGACGGTGAGAATCTCGACAAAATGAAAGAAAAAGGTGATGCATGTATTTTTGTGGGGTATGATATATTGTCGAAAGGGTATCGAGTTTACAACAAGAGAACAAAGATTATTGTTGAAACAATTCATGTGAACTTTGACGAATTGCCACAAATGGTACTTGAACACAACAACTCAAGTCCCACACCACAATGTCCAGCTATGGCACCTACACAAAACAGTGTACGTCCCGTGCAAGAATGTCAAGAAAGTACTCCTACAGTAGACACGATGGATACAACACAAATGAATGAGTTGGTTGATTTATATGATCCAATGTTTGAAGAATATTACTATGGAAACAATCAAGTTGTGTCAAGCCTTCCGCTGTCAATACTGCTGATGCACCCGCACAAAGTCAACAAGACACAACTGCATCTACTTCAGCAACTGTTGCTCAAGAGACAATTCCAGTAGATACTCAACAAACTCAAGAAACTGTCATACAACCAACATCACCAACTGTCAATGCTGAAGGAGGAAACAACAATCAAGTAGTCGATGCACAACCTGACGAAGATGAATTTATCAACCCGTTCGGTACACCGGTACGCGAAGTCGGAGAGTCTTCTACTCAACATGTTGATCCGTCCAACATGCATACATTCTACCAACGATATCCATCCACTCACCATTGGATACGTGATCATCCATTGGAGCAAGTCATTGGAAATCCTTCACAACCAGTTCGAACACGCAGACAACTCGAAACTGATGGCGATGTGTGTATGTATGCACTCAACGTGTGTTCAACTGTACCTACAAACATCAAACAAGCCATGACTGATCATGCGTGGATTGAATCAATGCAAGACAAAATTCATCAGTTTGAACGCCTTAATGTTTGGGAACTTGTTGACAGACCCTATGGAATGTCAATTTTAGATTTCAAATGGATCTGGAAAAATAAACTGAATGAAGAACAAACCATCATCAAAAACGAATCTCGTCTTGTCGTTAAGGGATACCGTCAACAAGAAGGCATAGACTACGATGAATCATTTGCTCCAGTTTCTCGTTTGGAAGCTGTCAGGATATTCCTTGCTTATGCTACACATAAGGGCTTCACGGTTTTTCTGATGGACGTTAAAACTGCTTTTCTCAACGGTCATTTGAAGGAAGAAGTGTATGTGAATCAGCCGGAAGGATTCATCGATCCTCATCATCCTTACAAAGTCTATCGTCTCAAGAAGGCTGTATATGGACTTAAACAAGCTCCAAGGGCATGGTACGAAAAACTATCAAACTTCTTGGTTTCCAAAGGATTCTCCAAAGGTTTTATTGATCCTACTCTCTTTATTAATAAATATGGGGATGACATACTACTGGTGCAAGTTTATGTTGATGACATTATTTTTGGTTCTACGAACCCAAAACTTTCAAAACGTTTTGAAAAATTAATGCACAACAGATTTGAAATGTCAATGACGGGGGAGCTAAAATTCTTTTTAGGCCTCTAGATTCATCAATCCCCACGTGGTATCTTCATTAACCAAGCTAAGTATTCTCAAGAGATACTTAAAAAGCATGGTATGACCTCATGTGCTCGCGTTGGTACACCATTGTCGACCAAATCCCTAGACGCTGACTTGTACTCATATCCCGTAGATCAAACGCGATATCGCAGTATGATCGGGTGACTTATGTACCTTACAGCCAGTAGGCCTGATATTCATCATGCCACATGTTATTGTGCACGATATCAAGCCAGACCTACTCAAAAGCATCTCAAAGAGGTTAAATGTTGGAAATACGTTTTACGTATTTATGAAGGATCGGTCGCTCCAACGATATATTAATGTAATGGGCTCGTGATCTATTTAGTAAAGATATAGTCCATATAGCCCACATGTAGGGTGGGCTATATATACCCCTCCTAGCATGTTAGGAGGGGTTGGTCATTTCATTTTTCCGATAATCAAAACTTTACTTTCTCTCTCTACTCTTCTCTTTTCTCTCCTTTCTCTCTCTACACCCTCATCTCCTTCATCTCCTTCTTATATTATTAATCAATTCAATCCACCTAATTAATCTAATCAATCATGTAGAATAGGCCAAGTATTACGTAGACCTTCAATTGGTATCAAGAGCCTGGTTAGATTGGTTTATTCTTGTTTTTTCTTTTGTTTGATTTTGATGGGTTTTGATTTAATCACGCTTAAATCTTAAAAAGTTTGTATTTTTTATAAAAAGTTTGTGTTTTTATGCTTTAAATCATAATTAAATCTTTGATTTACTTATTTTATATAAAAATCACAAATTTTTATTCAAAAATCAATTTTTTATAATCAGTTTTTTCATATCAGTTCTTTAAGATCCATTTTAATTTTTTATTATTAGTTTTTCTTTTATCAGTTTTTTATAACCATTTTAATTTTTTATAATCAGTTTTTTATATAACCTTTTTTATCCTATCTGGGTTTCGAGTTCTGTCCAACGAATCTGTCTTTTTTTTTAATTCAATAGGGTCTCGAGATCTTTCCAACAAACCTGTCCAAAACTGTCCCATCATAACTGTTCTTCCATTCATATTGTTCCGAACGAACCAAAAGTTCCGGATCAAAGAAAGTTTCGAATCAGATTCTTCCGAACCAAAAGTTCCGGATCAAAGAAAGTTCTGAATGAACATTCTTCCGAATCGACATTCTTCCGAATGAACATTCTTCCGAATGAACATTCTTCCGAATGAACATTCTTCCGAATGAACATTCTTCCGAATGAACATTCTTCCGAATGAACATTCTTCCGAATGAACATTCTTCCGAATGAACATTCTTCCGAATGAACAAGATTCAAATATAACGGCAACCTCAACAAAAAACGACCCAACCCTGGACTCCCTCACCCATTTTCGACACCCAACCACACCCTCACCCTTGACTTAAACACACCCACGAAAAGACTCATCTCGACCCTCGACACCACATAGATCCAAACAACCTCACACCCTCACACCCTCGACAAACAAACCCTCTCTCGACTCGCACACCCATCCTCTCGGTCACCCACACCCTCGAACTCAACAACACCACACTCGGACTCCAATCACCAAACACCCACAACCCTCGAACACACATATCTCTCGACTCATTGAAACCTAAACCCTCAACAGACTGACTCTACAAATCTTTTTCGCACAACACCTCTCGAACTCCTACTTTTGACCAAGACTAGACTACCTTTCACCCTCAATCTTTAACCAGCCTCACCCTCGTCTCACTTAACAACAACTCAACACAGACTCGACTCTCGAACAGATTAAACTCGACTCACCATCTGTCCACAACAAGACTCAAATAATTCACAACCTTTTACCCACAACCCAATCTAGACACGAACAGCAAGACTCTACAGATGATAGAAAGACTCAACAAATCAAAATAAAACACCTAACCAAGATCAATTTTGATAGATCTTGAAGACCATCTTCGCGTATGGTGCTCGGTCAACCGAAATCAGAAAGGTTTTGATTAATTTCTTTAAGATGGTATCTTCGTTTTTTGTTTGATGCGATTATTCAAGATACTTTATAAGAGATTGATAATCAGGGAAGATTGATGAGATTTGGTGGCTGAGATTGGTAAAAGAAAGAGGCGGAGCTTTTGATGTAAGTGTGAGGCGGAGATTTAATTCATTGGTTTTATCAGATTAGGTATAGGTTGTTTGTTAGTTTTGGGAGTATATATAAAAGAGACGAAGTTTTCTGTTTTGGATTTAGATCTGCGTTTCATTGAGAGATATTAACAAAAACAGGGACGGAGGTTTATATGTGAATTGGTTTTTGAGGAGAGATAAATAGATAGGTTAAAGAAGGGACGGAGTATACAAGAAAATAAGGAGGCGTTTTGTTTTATAAAGAAAGTCCAAAGACAGTTGAATTATATATTCATTTGGGACGGAGGAAACTAGGCAATCACGTGGACTCTTCTTTGACAACTCTTTTCTAAGATTTTTTTTTAAACCGATACATACCAGTTTTTTTCTTTATTTTTTTATTTATTTTTCTTTATTTATTTTTTTTTGAATTTGAGTGAAGCACATTTTTTTTAAAAAGTTAAACTTTTTATATTTTATATTTTAAAGTTAATTTTTTTAGTTAAGTTTATCGTGTTGAGGCGGATATTTAGACAGAACCAAAGCAATAAAAGATTTGGTACATCGTAATAAGATTTATATCATCCATCGAGGATTTTTAAGTGTTATTTACGGCTCTTTCGAATACAACCTCGTCCACAAACATTTTTTATCGACATTCAATGGACTCGTTGAGTTCGACATCTCAAGAGGAAGAATCACATTCAATGCAAAACAAAGTTAGGAAAACTGGCATCACTTCATTTCAAATGCATCAGTCTCATCTTGTCACTCTTTCGAGGATTCAAGGAGGGAGCGAATTTGTGACAATCTTTGGTCAAGATCGTCATATTTTCATCGACTCTATCTTCACCACTTTGACCCAACTCGCCGAGCAACTCAACCATGGAAACTTTAATCACTCTGCATCGGCACTTGCATATAAGGCTCTTGTGACACAACTCACGCCTTTCCTCCAATTCAATATCATCAAGCCTGAAAGTTCAGTGATTTGCCAATCATTTCTTCGAGATACACATACCGAGCTTCGAGTTTTCCGTGATACAATTTTGAAACTCATGACATCAGTCTCGTCTTCGATTTATGAAAGATCTCGACTTCAGTAAGGGTATGATAATGGAGTGCAAGACTCTTCGATGCAAGAGGAAACTGGTCATACGGTTGAAAACTTGGAGCCTAACGATGCCAAGAGCACTTAATCAGGAGGACAACATGATACCAGTGGCACGTCAGGGAATGTTCACGAGATCTCTTTTGATGACACCTCACCCGTTTATGACGAAGAGCCTGCAAACATGGTACAATGTAATGTTGTTTATGATGTATATGCTGATGCCATGCCGCATATTGAGCATTCTGAACCTAATTATGACAAACATGGGATGGAAAAGAGCGATAGAAATACCACTTCTGATTCATCTGATGTGAGTTATAATGGGGGAGAAAGTGTTCCAAATGCTATAGTACATCATGATAAATGCTTTATAACTGCCTCGTTAACTGATTCTGATTCCAAGATTAAAGAGCTCGAAACGATCGTAGCTCGGCAATCAAAAGATCTTGAGGATGCCAAACTTGAATTTTCTAAGAAAACGGACAAATTTGAAACATACTTTGAAAAACTTGAAAAGTCAAACGTTGTTCTTGAAAGAAAATTGGATCAAAAAGTGTTAGATTCTAAAGCTGAAAAGGATAATCTTTTGAAACAAATTCAACTGCTTGAATCTAAGTTAGCATCCCAAGATAACTTGCTCAAAGAGAATGAGACTTTAAAGGCCCAAGTACAGGAAAAGGTTTTTGCTATAGCTGCGTTGAAAAACGAGTTAAGGAAAACTAGAGGACCTAGTGTGGACACTAAGCTTGAAAAACCATCAATCTTGGGGAAACCCCTACTGCATTTAGATCCGAGCGACCACTATCCTCGAGACCGCGGTTTGCCTCCCAAGTTGATTTGGGTCATATTTCTTGAACAGTCACTCCACCAACTAGGCCTAATGTGACTAAATCAGTTTTAGCAAGACCTCATCACATGATTGCCTCTAGTTTCTCTAAGAATAGTTCAATGAACACGTCTAGAACTAGTTCAACTGATGTGCGCCAGGATTTTGGTCAAAGGGAAGCTAAGCAAAAGACACAAGTAAGAGATAGGAATTTCAAACCTAGTCAGATGCCTTCTAGTTTACCCAACACTGCTAACCGTAGCATGTCACATCCTAGGAGCATCAATCAATCATCTAGGAATTCTAGATCTTACTCGGACATTAAATATGCTACTTGTAAAACATGTAGAAAATGTGTCTTTACGGCAAATCATGATTCTTGTATCAAGAAACTACTTAATGAGGTGAACTCCCGTGCTAGACTTAAATCCCAGTGGGTTGCCAAAATCAAACCCATTGGTAAAATATGGTGCCCCACTGGTAGAACTTTCACTCTTGTAGGAAACGAGTGCCCTTTAACTAGGATAGTCTTTGATTCTACGAAGACTACTAGGGAGGAAATTGCAAAGGATGATACATCACTTAAGCCTGAACTTAAGGTTTTCTATAAAAGGAAACGTTTGCCAACTAAGACAAGTGAATCATCCCCTCAGGCCACCTCTGACACAAGTAAAGCCAACTGTGAACCCCCATGTGCTTCTATAATTGATATCGCTAACCCACGTCAAAGCATGCAAATTCCTAATGAGATTGCAGGTACCAAAGTTGATGTTCCAAAAGAACGAAGCGGTCCAATCGTTGTGTACCGTTCAACTAAGTACACTCTCAGAGTTTGGTTGCTGAAGAAGCAGATATCAGAGAAACAAGTGTCTCAGGGGATTCATGGTTAAGCTTAATGTAAAGAGGACTTACAGTCACATAACAGACTGTAACTCGCTCTCACAAGAAAGGAAAGTTTATCGCTGATGATAAACTTATCCTAACAACGAGAAATTAATTTTTCTCGGGCATGATCTTATATCAAAAACATTCCAAGTTTTTAAGCTCATGCACAATGGCTCCTCGTTAAATGACAGACGATGACCCGGACTTCAGAGACAGGGAAGTTTATCCACGCAACGATAACTTACCCTCAAAACGAGAAATTAAGTTTTCTCGGACACGAGCTTATCTTCAAACCATTCCAAGGTTTTAAGCTCGTGTATAAGGCTTATAGATAAATGACAGTCTGTAACCCGTTCTTCAAAGGCAGGAAAGTTTATCACCGATGGTAAACTTATCCTAACAACGAGAAATTCATTTTTCTCGGGCATGAGCTTATTAAAAAACATTCCAAGTTTTTAAGCTCATGCATAATGGCTTACAGTCAGATCACAGTCTGTAACCCGAACTTCAAAGAAAGGGAAGTTATCTACGCAACGATAACTTACCCTCAAAACGAGAAATTAAATTTTCTCGGACATGAGCTTCCATTAAAACTATTCAAAAGTTTTAAGCTCGTGTATATGGCGTATAATCACATCACAGTTTATGCCCCGGACTTCCAAGAAAGGAAAGTTTATCGCTGATGGTAAACTTATCCTCATTAACGAGAAATTAAATTTTCTCGGACACGAGCTTACGTTAAAACCATTCAAAGGTTTTAAGCTCATGTACATGACTTACAGTTAAATGTCAGACTATAACTCGAACTTAGAATAAAGGAAGTTTATCTTTTATGATAACTTATCCTGTTAACGAGAAATTCACCTTTCTCGGTCATGAGCTTGTATTAAAACATTCGAAGTTTTAAGCTCAGAAAGGAAAGTGTATCTTTTAAATAAGAGAACTTTTCCTCATAACGAGAAATTAACCTTTCTCGGTCATGAGCTTTCCGTTAAAACAGTCAAAGTTTTCAAGCTCATGAAAACGACTTCTAAGTAAATGTCAATTTAGGACTCGTTCTTCAGTTAAAAGGAAAGTTTATCGCCGATGATAAACTTATCCTTAACAACGGGAAGTTTACAACTTCTCGGACTTGAGCTCGTTTTGTAAGATATTCAACATCTTAAGCTCAAGTAATTGGTTTTCAAAACTTTGAACACAATTTTTTCGAGAATTTCTCGAAAGGTTTTTCTAAATCTTTCAAAATTGTGTGTTCAAAAATGTTTTGATAAAAAGAGCATGTCTTCTGGAATCAATAATATTTACGATACTAGAAATGTCATTCAATAATGACACGGGGTTGTAAATAAAGTTCGAGCAGAAGTTCAAATGTTTTAAAACATGCTCAAAATGGTTTGCTATTATTTCCAATAGTAACCCGCTTTTCACATTGAAGTCAAGCATTTCACCGGAAAGCTTTGACTTCAGAATCCGAAGTTATCATCTCCACAAACCGTAGCAATTTACAATTGATATCTACATACTCGACGATGCGACTACTCAAACGGCGACTACAACTCTTTCAATAGAACACGGGTCAACAATTGAGGGAGAGCAATTGTCCAGCATTCAGAATCCTTGATGCCGAGAGTGCCAAGTTCACATATTGGTGTCAAGACAACGATATCAATCATACACATGGAGTCAAGATATAACTTCAGACGTGACGAGGAAGACCAACATTCGTGAACAAGAACCATGTGAATCTTTCATATGATGTTCTCCATCATTCAGGTCCAACCTCGTAATTTGCTAATTTTGTGAATACATTATCGTAAATGATCTTTGCACGTGATAAATACCTTACACTTGTGTTTAAAAGGTATTTAATTTACGTTTCAAGTACACCCTCATTAATTTGAGGGGGAGCTTGTGTAATTCATGAAGATAATTGGATTTGCATTTTTCTTCCCAAATTTTCTTAAAACGCTATTAAATCAATTGATATTAAAAACATCGATTGGGTTAATATTTTTAATATGGGGGAGAAAATGTGATTTAATATGGGATATGATCAATCATAAATGGCTTGACTTAACGTGATAGCTCATCCCGACATGTGCAAAATGTTTTCGGATATCGTGGCATATGTTAAGGGGGAGCAAAATGGATTTGCACTTCAAAATGGATTTCATGGTGACATACACTTACCCAAAACATCTCTATTCACGACGGTGAAGATTGTGGTGACATAAGGATGGTAGGATAGCTTAAAGTCCAATGATTTCTCTAGAACCAGAGGAATCTTCCCTAGGACATTCCATAGCTAGAAATAGTAGTCCTTAGGAAAGATGGAGAAAGATTGTGAATGTAGCTGAATGCCGACCAAGTACTTAAGTTAGCACTGGAACAATCACAACAAGGTGCTAGTGATGACGTATTAGTGAGCATTGAAGGGGTTGAAGAATGAAAAAGAATTGTAAAGATAAAGGGTGTAAAGAAAGAAGCCCTCCTTACAACTTAGGCAGAAACCGGGTCAATACATATGCTATTGAGATCATTTTTAATGATTCTTGATATTGAAGATAGACATCATGGACCCAGTGATGCAATGCACAACCCATCCCAGCTAACTCAGATATCTCTCAAAAGATATTTGTTTTAATCACACGGAGACAGCGCATTATCTATTGATTTATTCACTCCGAATAAATTGGTATTGAAAAGGTGGCACTCCTCTCCAGCCTCCGATCACTAAACTCCAAAATGCACGATCGAGTCTAGAGCCATTTGAGATCATCATATATCTCATTAGGACACACTTTCATAATTTCTTGCTTCTTCACACACTGTGAAAAGTAAGAAAGATCTTAAGAGTCCTACGCAAAATCTTCATGATCTTGCCTGAACATCCGAGTAATACGAAAGTATTTACAATGAAGATGGAAATCCTTCTTGAGCGAATATCAAAAAGCTCATGGTAGGTGACTTGTGCGATTCTTTATGAATCAAACTTGTGATAACTGGAAAGCAACAGTGGTTTAATTCTTAAATGAATTTAAACACGTTCCAGGCCTCTACGCAATATCTTAGTGATCTTGCCAGAACATTCAGAGTAATACTATTAAGTATTTACAGTGACGAATGGAAATCCTTCTAGTGTTAACATCAAACAGCACTTGGTAGGTAACTTGCAAGATTCTATATGAATCAAGCTAGTGACAACTGGAAAGCAACGATGGTGCGGTTCTTAATTGAACTTCACTTGTTCCAGGAACATGAATTGACGGCTTCAAATCATGCGGATAATATTATCCAAATGATTCACTCTTTACGTTCGTAGTCAGCTTTGGACGGTCGAGTAAAGAGAACGGGTTTACCCGCGAAATCTTGTCAAGGAGGTTCTTTATTGAAACTACCTGCCACAAGTACGATATTTAATATCGTCCAACGGTCTTTACCGACCGGAGGTAAAATGCTACCGAATTAGAATGAAATGTTCAAGGCCATTTCATCCGTGTATATTGTTTGTTGCTAACTGTCTTATGCAGCGTAACAAGAAGGTGGCATTGCGGTTTACAATCCAGAAGAAGTCGTCACCACATGCTTATACTACATACACTTAGTACTTCAACGAATTCAAGAAAGTCTGAAGGTCAAGTCTTCCGCTGTATCAAACTCTGAAGCTTTCAAGAATTTAAAAGTATAAGTATGTGAAACATGAAGTCACGAAGAGGCAAATATCACAAGTGAAGAATGCACAAGGTCAAGTCAAGGAAACATGCTCAAGACTAAAGTCAAAGATCACATCAAGCATATTCACAAGAACAAGATCGAAGACTCAAGCATAGATGCTAGGTTTAAGATTTTGTAAAAAGATGTGACCTCCCTTAGGGGGAGATTGTTGGAAATACGTTTTTCCCAATAAAGTCTCGGTCACATCTTAGTTAGCATAGATCACGAGATATAGACTTAATAACTAGGTTTTTCCCTAATTAAAAAGATTGTTCGTTGATGTTGGTCTAATCGAATTGATCTTAGTTTTCTATGTGACTCAGTTTTATTTTGGTGGAAACAAATATTTTTGGTTGGTTTTAAATTTAAATGTGCAAGACTTAAAAGTAAATGTCGTTAAAGTAAAGGGAAAGTATATGAAATGCGTGAAATTAAAATCTAAGTCTAATTTAAAAGAAAGTGTGCAATATTTAAAAACGTGACGGAAAGTGAATTAATTAAATGACTAAAAATAAAAGCGTGACGAGAATTAGAATTAGACAAGTATTAAAAACTTAAACTAAAAATTAAACAAAACAAAATATGAAAGTTAACCTAGATCGGAATGTATTCCGATCAACTTACCATCGGAATGAACACACCACCTATCGGAATGTTGAAGAAACCCAGATCGGAATATGTCACCTTTTCAGATCGGAATAACCTAACAACCTCAGATCGCAATGTAGTCCAGATCGGAATGTATCCTATCGGAATATACCTATCGGAATGAGGCTAAGGAAAATTGGCAGCACTTCGTCTAGTAAGCCTCAAGAGCCGTCGGAAAGAGCGATCGCAATATGCGATCGCAATCCCCAGATCGGAATGAGGAAGATGGTACTCCAGATCGCAATCCCGGATCGGAAAGCAAAACCCTTGGATCCAATACTGTCACTATCGGAAAGTGGAATTGCAAGCCGTCGCAATGTGAAACCCTAGCTTTCCGATGGAGCACAAATTCGTGACAAGCACAAGAACTAAATAAGCTAATCTAATAAGCAGTTACAAAAAACTTAAATGAAATAAAATCAAAACGAAACAATAAGCTAGAAAGTTAAAGTCTTTCAAACTTTAAAACACGAAACTTAAATGAAATCAAAACAATAAAATCAAAACTTTAAAGAAAACTTCCAAGACACTTAGACAAAATACCAAATAAGCACACTAGGTTGTCAATCTCGTGGCTTATTTTGTATGAGGAATTAAAAAGGACGAAACTTTAATCAAAATAAGCAAATGAATTAAGCAAACTTGCTTAATCCGAAATTCAAGCCGAAACAAAAAGAGAGAAAGGTAGAATGAGATTGATAAAAAGAACTTGATCAAATGATAAAGAAAGGTAAAGACAAGAATTTAAAGAACACAAATTAAAAACTTACTTGGAATTAAAAGGTAATTAAAGGTGCAAAACATGTAATTAAAAATGACAATTAAATAAAAGTGCATGAATGAAAGGTGGAAGAACTAGTTTGTCAATCTAGCCAACAAAACTAAATGAAATGAAAATGAGAGTATTTATAGGTGATTAGGGGAGAGGTTAGGGGAAGCTTCCTCCCTCCTTCCTTTCTTGTTAATTGCACCATCAAGTCCTTCCTTCTTAATCTTTTTGTTAATCTTGGAATGTGATGACTTTTGGCTCGGGATTTCTTTGGACTCGTCTTTTAATTCTTCGATAAATAAGACTTGAGTTCCTCGGCTTTAAGTAAACTTTCATCTTTTGACTTTTTCTTCGATAAATCTTCAGAATTGGTCTTGGACTTCCGTTCTTTATCCACTTTTGACTTCTTGACTTCGTCTTTCATCCTTTTCTTCAATAAAAGTCCGTAAATGCCCGTGAATTCCCGTGTTTTCTCCACTTTTCACCTTTTCGTCCTAAATCACAACAAAAACACAAACCACGCATAATTCCGACATAAAAGACATAAAATACACGTTTAGGTCCGGTTATTATTGTAATTAAGTGGTAGAAAAGATGGGTGTTTAGACACACATCAAATCCCCTACACTTGACCATTGCAATGTCCTCATGCAATGCATTAGTTACAAAGCATGTTTACACTTTTCATCATGATCAATCCACATTGGCCTTTATTAAAGAGATAGAAAATTATAAAAATGCAAAGCAAAGAAATTAAAAGCATACCTTGGGTTTTGAAAATGTCATGAATAATCATCATCCTCAACTTTTCACTTTCTCCAAACCAAGCTTAAAAACGAGATCATTGTTATTATAAGTTAGTAAACTAACACGAACTCATGTGGGCCAATTATTCACTTAGACTCCCTTATTCCTATGGGTATCTCCTATATTTTATTATTTGTCTTGAATGATCACGAAGATGCATTGTTTGACTTATTTCGATAATTATTAGGTCTGAAAATAAAGTGCACGATTTAATCAATAGTTAGCTAAAGGACCAAATCTTTTAAAACTGCTTCTCGGGATATCAAAAAGTTCATATCTTGGCATAACTTGGTTCGCGATTTGAGACCTTTCTCGGGCCGATATTTGGCAGCGACTTCATACTTCAAATCTTGAGAGACGTTCATGAAATAATGGTCTTCTCTTCATAATTGGAATTTCTTCACTTGGAATTTTTGAGAGATTCTTCATATATGGACCACGACTTCTTCATTTTTCTCCAATCTTTATTTTGGATTTTGATATACAACGATCCGCCTCCTTTATTGACTTGGATCTATTTATCCTCATACCTTGTTAGGGTCTTTTCGAATACACTTCTCCATGACTTTTTGGGAGTTTTTGCTTTTCGTCGTGTGTCTCTATCCTTCATATTGATTTTTGATAAATGATTCTTCACATCACTTTTGGATCTTTAGCAACAAAACATAGCCCTCATGCCTTGTTAGGGCCTTTTCGGACTCGCCAATCTTCGCGCCCCGCTTCATAAGTTATGCCTTGGCTATGAACTCTCGTCATTACCGAGCAACTTTTAAACGATCTGGGGCTAGAAGCTAAGTAACTTTTCAAATCGTACAACCTTATTTATTAGCAGATAAATTTATTAGCAAGCGATGGGAGAATAGGCTTATAATTAACTCACATAAATTCACGAAAGAATACCGACTTATAATTGGCTCTATCATCTCTCGTTCTCCACAGTTTAAAATCTCAAGTAATGAGACTCGTGAATACTTAGCCTATTAAATCAAAGTTTTGGGTTTTCGAGTCGCCTATAGGATCTTGCAAATTCTTAGACTCTTTCAAGTTTAGAAATCGCATCTTAAAGTTCCCTTGATAAACGACTCTCTAGGATCAATTATAGGAACTTGCGAAAAGTTCTAGTTCTTAACCCGTGAGAGTTAAGACTTTCGCGTTTTATATCTCCCTACATAAAAGCCTAGCAAAACTTGACTTAAACACGTTAAGGATACTAGCTAGAGTAAACTCGGATTGAGTCAAAAGATTCACAACGTTTGAAAATTTAAACCACTTATTAAACATTTATTCTAGCAAAGAAAGAAAATAACTATACAAAAGGGAAAAACTAATAGGCCAAAATAGATCAAAAATTTTGAAAAATGTCGAAAAATTGATTTCTGGTTAAAATGAGTACAAATACAAGGAAAAGACCACTTAACTTCGATAGAAGTCCCCCCTACACTTAAGATAAACATTGTCCTCAATGTTTAAGCATGTGGGAGTGAACTCCCCTACACTTAGGACATTGTGCACGTTGTTTAACTCTTGCTAAGGAAAAGACAACTAAAGGGATTCCTATTTTAATATTGAGAAAATATAAAAATAGTGAATCGAAAAGAGTTTAGGATAGAACCGGGAAGAAGTAGAACACAGAATCACGGGTCGTCAAGAATCATCAAGAGGGTATCATTGAAGCTCGAATCCCTGATTAAGAAGTGAGGAGAGGAAATAGCAATCCAAAGGGTCCCCCCTACACTTATGGTAAAGAAAGCGAAAAGATAGATGCATGGGTTGCCTCCCAAGAAGCGCTTGGTTTTTGTATACCGAGTCGTGAGCCTGACTCGACCTTGATCATTAACGGAAGAAGCATGAAACATATCCACCAGGATCGAAGACATAGTTTTCATCCATCAATAAGCAAGAGCTTAAGGCGAACAAGGCAAGCCAAAAGAGAAATGGCAAGGTTCCCTTAAGCAGCGATGGAGCACGGTGGAAGCAAGTATGAAGCGGTGCAAGCCTGTCTTCCAAATTTCCAAAGATTTTTCCTTTTATTGCATCAGGTGGATACTGAGATGGCTTAAAGACTTCAATACCGGGATCGAACACCTTTTCCTTCAGGGGAAAATAGCACTCCGGCTCAGCCGAGTGTGAAGAAGATCCGCAAAGAAGCACAACCTCGTCCTCAGAAGTGGGACAAAGAGGTGTCAAATCATAAGTGCAACGGATTTCGGTGTCAACCGGTTTCTTCTCCTTGGACAAAATGCTCTTCAAATCCAAAGTAGGATCAAGACGATAATCTTCAAAGTCCAAAGGAGGTGCATCACTCTCATGAGGGAAGTATGTGTTAAGAAATTCAGAGAAATCTTCCTCGAATGAGTAATCGTCCAAAGTAGGATCGAGTGATGGCGGAGGATCTTCATCATGTGAAGAATCGCTCGAGAGAGTATCGGCCTCATCAAAATCATCATATGTAGGTAGCTCGGGATACTCAGAAGTACAATCAAAATCATCCGAATCTGAGCTAGAATTATCATCTTCATAAGCATCAAAGACCGGTGACGAATCATAAATGGGAGAAGCGTCCAAAGTAGGGAGAGAATCATCCACATCATCATGAAAAAGTGGATTATTGATGCAAGAGTCGAATAGAGGATTTTCGTAGACGGTAAAGTCATCTAGCACATTAATCATATTCACTGATTCTCGGCCTCCAAAAGTTAAACTAGTAAGCTTCCCCATTTTGAAAACTTTTGCATCATCCCCGACTCGTAAGATTAACTCACATTCGGCCACATCTACTAAAGCACGTCCGGTTATCAAGAATGGCCGACCAAGTATTAAAGGAATACGAGGGTCCATTTCATAATCAACTACGACAAAATCGACCGGGAAAGTAAATGTGCCAACTTTAATGAACACGTCTTCGGCTATACCAACAGGGTAAGCGAGAGTGCGATTTGCAAGTTCAAGAGTCATCTTTGTTGGAGTGAGGTCGGGCAATGATAGTGTTTTCCAAACACTCAAAGGCATCAAATTAATACTAGCCCCGAGATCAGCAAGGGCAGTAAATTCTTCAGTTTTGTTGAACACACAAGGTAACACAAAACGACCGGGATCTCCAAGCTTTTCCGGAAGTTCTCTAAGAAGGACTGCAGAGCAGTTTTCATTTAAGCGTGTGTTGGCGAGTTCAATCAGCTTCTCCTTCTTGTTAAGCAATTCCTTAAATGCTTTAACAAATTTGGGCATGTGGACAAGTGCTTCAAGAAAGCTAATGTTGAAGTTCATTTGAGAAATCATCTTGATATAGCTAGTTACTTGAGCGTCCTCCTTGTTTAGCATTTTGTTCTTGCCCAAACGAGAGGGATAAGGGATATTAGGTTTGGGTGGTGAAGGAGCAGGTGTAGTAGGTAAAGGTTGAGATGTGGAAGGATCATTGGTGGGAATTTCATCACGTCGAGGCGGAAGCGGTAATGGTGTACTAATACTAGGTGTAGGAGGAGTAGGGATACATGGTGGTGGAGGAGGTGTAGATGATGGGGGTGGGATTGGTGGTCCTACAATGGTGACTCCACTACGAGTAGAAATAGCACTCACATTGGCTCGCGGATTGGTGACGGTGTTTGAAGGTAGAGAACTTGAAGAAGAAGGTTGAGTAGGGGGCAAGAAACTAGCAAGCATATTCTTCAAATCATTGGTTTGATTGCTGAAGGAGGATTGAATATCATTTCGAAGCTCGGATCTTATCTCATTTCCTTGCTTTGTGATATCCCCTTTAAGATTGATAATTTGGCTCTGCAAGTTCTTGATTTGCTCACCTTGAGTTCTCATGATGGCCTCAACATCCGGATTACTGGGTGGATTTTGTTGGGTGGGTGGGTGATAAGGATTAGAAGCTCTTGGTGGGATTTGGTTGCTTCTAGTGTAGTTGTTGGCGGGGTTTTGGTTTTGAGGAGAAAAACCGGGTGAAAGGTAATTGTTGGAACGGTAGCTCAGCAGATTTCGATCCCCTTGTTGTCTAGCTTGGTAATTTTCCGGTGAATAATTACCGTAAGCTGCATACACATTTTCCGGATTTCCTTGTGTCGAAGGACAATCGGTGTATGAGTGAGGACCGCCACATGTTTCACAAGGATTAGCAATCGCTTTAACTTGTTGTTGTTGGTTTGAAGCGAGAAGCGTAATACTTTTGCTCATTTCAGTCATCATGCGGGTGAGTTCGGTCATCTCAGGGTTTGCTGAGGTTGAGGAAACATTGACTCTCGGGTTGTTCCTAGAAGATGCAGAGGAATCCCAGTTCTTATGATGAGTAGTCATGTTTTCAATTAACTCTCTACACTCCTCGGGTCTCCTTTTCATGAATGTGCCACCGGCGGCTGCATTGATCGTATCACGATCTCGAAAAGTCAATCCGTTGTAGAAAGTATCGATCAAGGTGACCGGAAGCATGTTGTGGTTTGGACAACGGTCGATCAAGACATTATATCTCTCCCAAGCATCGAAAAGAGATTCATCGGGATCTTGCATGAAACCGCTGATCTGATTGCGAAGGCTTGTGACCATGGATGGTGGAAAGTAGCGCGACAAAAAGCGTTGAGTCATGTCATCCCAAGTGTGAATAGAATTCTTCGGGAGACGATCAAACCATTTCTCGGCATGATGTAATAGAGTGTGTGGAAAGAGTTGTAGGCGAAGCTCATCCATAGTGGCACCAGCCAACTTCATGCTCTGAGTGATAGTAATGAACTTGTCGAGGTGTTTGTTGGCATCATCATCAGGCAATCCTCTAAATGGGTTTGTTTGCACTTGCTGAATCATGTGGTGCTTCAACGAAAACTCAGGAGCGTTGATTTGCATCGGCGCAATCGGTCCTCCTCGTCCAAACATTGTTGGTTGACAAAGTTCCTCCATGGTCCGAAGATCGGGCTGTGGAGGAGCATTGTTGTTATTATTATTATTATTGAGGTGCGGTAGTTGATTATTGTTGTTAACACCTGCCATATCTAAATCTTCTTGAGGCTCGGGCTCTTGATAATTAGAAGATCTAGTACGCATACACCTGAAAATGCAAAAGAAAACAAAACCAAACACAAAGACAATATATATACACAATAAAAATAAAATCTTTTTGGAATTTTGAAATTTTTAATTTTTATGGATTTTATGAATTTTTAATTTTTATGATTTTTTTGAAATTTTATGCAAGAAAAATAACGTTCACAAGTGAACGGATCCCAAAAAGCAACGTGTCTCTCACAAAAAACTGTTGATCTTTACGAAATGAGCCGGCAGCGGCGCCATTTAATAACTAGGTTTTTCCCTAATTAAAAAGATTGTTCGTTGATGTTGGTCTAATCGAATTGATCTTAGTTTTCTATGTGACTCAGTTTTATTTTGGTGGAAACAAATATTTTTGGTTGGTTTTAAATTTAAATGTGCAAGACTTAAAAGTAAATGTCGTTAAAGTAAAGGGAAAGTATATGAAATGCGTGAAATTAAAATCTAAGTCTAATTTAAAAGAAAGTGTGCAATATTTAAAAACGTGACGGAAAGTGAATTAATTAAATGACTAAAAATAAAAGCGTGACGAGAATTAGAATTAGACAAGTATTAAAAACTTAAACTAAAAATTAAACAAAACAAAATATGAAAGTTAACCTAGATCGGAATGTATTCCGATCAACTTACCATCGGAATGAACACACCACCTATCGGAATGTTGAAGAAACCCAGATCGGAATATGTCACCTTTTCAGATCGGAATAACCTAACAACCTCAGATCGCAATGTAGTCCAGATCGGAATGTATCCTATCGGAATATACCTATCGGAATGAGGCTAAGGAAAATTGGCAGCACTTCGTCTAGTAAGCCTCAAGAGCCGTCGGAAAGAGCGATCGCAATATGCGATCGCAATCCCCAGATCGGAATGAGGAAGATGGTACTCCAGATCGCAATCCCGGATCGGAAAGCAAAACCCTTGGATCCAATACTGTCACTATCGGAAAGTGGAATTGCAAGCCGTCGCAATGTGAAACCCTAGCTTTCCGATGGAGCACAAATTCGTGACAAGCACAAGAACTAAATAAGCTAATCTAATAAGCAGTTACAAAAAACTTAAATGAAATAAAATCAAAACGAAACAATAAGCTAGAAAGTTAAAGTCTTTCAAACTTTAAAACACGAAACTTAAATGAAATCAAAACAATAAAATCAAAACTTTAAAGAAAACTTCCAAGACACTTAGACAAAATACCAAATAAGCACACTAGGTTGTCAATCTCGTGGCTTATTTTGTATGAGGAATTAAAAAGGACGAAACTTTAATCAAAATAAGCAAATGAATTAAGCAAACTTGCTTAATCCGAAATTCAAGCCGAAACAAAAAGAGAGAAAGGTAGAATGAGATTGATAAAAAGAACTTGATCAAATGATAAAGAAAGGTAAAGACAAGAATTTAAAGAACACAAATTAAAAACTTACTTGGAATTAAAAGGTAATTAAAGGTGCAAAACATGTAATTAAAAATGACAATTAAATAAAAGTGCATGAATGAAAGGTGGAAGAACTAGTTTGTCAATCTAGCCAACAAAACTAAATGAAATGAAAATGAGAGTATTTATAGGTGATTAGGGGAGAGGTTAGGGGAAGCTTCCTCCCTCCTTCCTTTCTTGTTAATTGCACCATCAAGTCCTTCCTTCTTAATCTTTTTGTTAATCTTGGAATGTGATGACTTTTGGCTCGGGATTTCTTTGGACTCGTCTTTTAATTCTTCGATAAATAAGACTTGAGTTCCTCGGCTTTAAGTAAACTTTCGTCTTTTGACTTTTTCTTCGATAAATCTTCAGAATTGGTCTTGGACTTCCGTTCTTTATCCACTTTTGACTTCTTGACTTCGTCTTTCATCCTTTTCTTCAATAAAAGTCCGTAAATGCCCGTGAATTCCCGTGTTTTCTCCACTTTTCACCTTTTCGTCCTAAATCACAACAAAAACACAAACCACGCATAATTCCGACATAAAAGACATAAAATACACGTTTAGGTCCGGTTATTATTGTAATTAAGTGGTAGAAAAGATGGATGTTTAGACACACATCAAGACTATTTAGAACTTTGTCTCTTGGAGCGACCTCCCTTAGGGGGAGATTGTTGGAAATACGTTTTACGTATTTATGAAGGATCGGTCGCTCCAACGATATATTAATGTAATGGGCTCGTGATCTATTTAGTAAAGATATAGTCCATATAGCCCACATGTAGGGTGGGCTATATATACCCCTCCTAGCATGTTAGGAGGGGTTGGTCATTTCATTTTTCCGATAATCAAAACTTTACTTTCTCTCTCTACTCTTCTCTTTTCTCTCCTTTCTCTCTCTACACCCTCATCTCCTTCATCTCCTTCTTATATTATTAATCAATTCAATCCACCTAATTAATCTAATCAATCATGTAGAATAGGCCAAGTATTACGTAGACCTTCATTAAACGGATCTTTCGGTACCTTAAGAATACCATTCATATGGGACTCTGGTATCCGAAGGGAACCGGTTTTCATCTAACAACTTTTTCAGATTCTGATCACGCAGGTTGCCTTGATAGTCGAAAAAGCACTTCTGGTAGCGTACAATTTCTAGGGGAAGACAAACTTGTGAGTTGGTCGTCAAAGAAGCAGAATTGCACTTCGCTCTCATCAGTTGAAGCATAATATGTGGCTCTATCCACGTGTTGTGCTCAAGTCCTCTACATGAGAACTCAACTCACGGATTATGGCTTCCACTTTGATAAAATACCTATGTATTGTGACTCAAAGTCGGCCATAGCCATATCTTGCAATCCGGTTCAACACTCCCGTACCAAGCACATCGCAGTCAGATATCACTTCATCAAGGAACAAGTGGAACGTGGTATCGTGGAATTATACTTTGTCAGAACTGAGTACCAGATAGCATACTTGTTCACAAAAGCCCTATCACAAAATAGGTTTCAGTATCTCGTTGGCCGTCTTTGTATGAAGTATATGACTCCAAAAGACTTGGAGGTTTTGGCAAATGAAGCTGCTTGATATTCTCTCATAATGACATCTAAGCGCATCACAGCTTAGGACTCGAACCTCAAACAAGGAAAGTTTATCATCGACAATAACTTATCCTTCTCAACGAGAAACTCATATTTCTCGGTCATGAGCTTCTCATAAAAACATTCAAAGTTTTCAAGTTCATGAAAAATGATTTCTAAGTAAATGTCAGCTTAGAACTCGAACTTCAACTTAAGGAAAGTTTATCACGGATGATAACTTATCCTTCACAACGTGAAATTTATTTTTCTCGGTCATGAGCTAGTCACAATACAATCAAAGTTTTGAGCTCATGAAAAACGGACCCGAAAGGGGAGTGTACGTTTCAGTGTGCTTTCCCTTAGCAATAGAAGAGAAGTCTTCTATCATGATTATTTTAAAACCGTTGAACACAATTTTTCAAGAATTTCTCAAAAGATTTTTCTAAATCTTTCAAAATTGTGTGTTCAACACTCCCTTCCTCATAAAATGGTTTTTATATCTCTAAAATGTCATATGATATTTTGATCAATTTTTGAGGGGGAGCGTTTTAAATCAACCCTTTAATGTTGTTGGGTACATCTCAAAGTTGTCATATTTTATGTATCCAACACATTCCGAAAATGATATTAAATTGTCAAATGTAATATATTATATCGGATAAGGCATCTTAACTCCGTACCTCAACATATTTTGTGGTGTCGTTTTTCCAAAATATTGCCAAATTTTGTTTTAAGACACACATATATTGTTGAGGGGGAGCGACCCGACTGAAAAAGTTCCATGATTCATGCGTGCACACATGTTTCTCTCCCGTCGATTTTTAGAAAATTGTCATATTTTAATTAATTGGTATCTCTAATATTATATTTTTATATTAGAGATAGGGGGAGAAAATGTGATTAAAATGTAATATATCGCAACATGTGATCTTCAAGACTCTAGTGCAACTCTTTCCTTCACATGCTAAACTATTTTGTATATCGATGCATGTGTGTAGGGGGAGCTTTACAGAAATGTAAAACTTTCAAGTGTTAAAAGTTTGGATTTTTATCAAGCACTAATACAAGGCTTTTACCCCAAGTATAAAATCTTATCGTCCGAATCTCCTCGAATTGACTATTGGTTCAAAGTGCGACTCAATTGTTCTTGGTGGAAATGAAAATGGTTTGGTTGATTATCTATTTTAAACTAATAGCAAGTAATTAAGTGTCGTTGAGTAGAGTAGAAGTTTAAAGATTTAACTACAATGACGAATTACAAATAAACTAGTTAAAACTTAAGGACAAAATAAGAAAATACTAGAACACTAAATAAAACTAACACTTAGAGACTTTGTAAAAACAAGAGGCTAAACTATCGGAAAACAAACAATTATAGCCAAATTGGAATGTTCAAAATGCATTAATTGGAATATTGGTCGGAATATAGTGATCGGAAAGTACTGATCAGAATAACGTAACTAACAGACTGATCGGAATATGGGAAAGGAATCCCAATCGGAATCTGACAAAATGATGCAACCGGAATATTACAAAATAGAACTCAGAGTATTAGAAAATGTCCTCGTCGGAATAATACAACTTGAAAGTACAATCGGAATGAGCCAAAATGGTCCAGATCGGAATGTTGGAAATGGTGTAATCGGAATATAGCAAATGAGACTAATCGGAATAGTTGGAAACAAATCAAATCGGAATGTGTTAAATTTTCCCCAATCGGAATAATACTAAAGACAGGCCAATCGGAATACTCAATAATCACCACAATCGGAATACTAAAGCCCTAATCCGATCACTACGATCGGAATAAGGGGGTGTGTTGCTGGTCGGAATAAGCAGATCGGAAAGGGGTTTAGACCCTTTCCGATATAAGTGGGATTCGGTAAAAATCTAGTAATAAGCTATATTGAATAAGCTCACACCAAACTAGAACGAATCAAAACTGAACCGGATCAAATAAGCACTAACATCAACTTATCTAAACTTAAAATTAAACAAACTTTTAAATCAAACCATAAAAATATGAACTTTAAAGAAAACTTTTTATAAGTAAATAAGCTAATCATAAAAATAAGCCAATAAGCACAAGAATCTTAAAGCTTAATCAAATGAAAGCTTATGTAGGAACAAAAAGATTAAGTTTTTAAGCACAAAACCATTAAGATCAACACGGATTTAATGTGATTCGCACCAAAATCAATCTAAAAATCAAAGAAAGGTAGAATGAGATTAAGGATTAAAAGCTTAACTAGAACTTGATTAATGAAATAAGCAATACACAAATGTTTAATCTTGAAAGATTAAAAGAAAAGATGAAACTTAGTGAGAGAAAGTTTAGAACTTTCTCTCTCTAAAACTAGAAAGAAAAGTAAAAAATGAAAACTAAAAAAACTAAAGACTAACTCCCCTCCTAATGACTATTAGGAGGGTATTTATAGGAAAATGGAAGGAGTGCATGTGTTGCATCTTCTTTCTTTCTTTCTTCACGTCTTCTCGACTCGATTTAATTCTTTGTCTTTTCTCGACGTCGTCTCGGGATTTGAACTTGTCTTGATAATCTTCTTCTTTAATTTAGACTCGAGTTCTTCGACTTCATTAAACTTCCGTCTTTAGACTTTTTCTTCGATAAATCTTCAGAATAGGCCTTGGACTTCCGTTCTTTTTGCACTCTTGATCTTTTGACTTCGTCTTTTCTCGTTTTCTTCGATAAAAGCCCGTGAAAGCCCGTGTTTTCTTCCTTTTTCATATTTTGGTCCTAAAACACAATAAAAACACAAACCACGTGTAATTCTGTAACACCCCCAATTTCGTTCATAACAGCGGAAGGGTCATTGGGTGTTACTATCATGGTTCAATCTCATAATCATAGAAAACGGCTCAAAACAAGTCGTTTTAATAAACATCCATTCAGTTTCATTTAAACAAGATAAAATTTCATACATGGTCCCGGATGATTCAAAAGTTTACAAACTATTATAAATGATAAAAGTTATTTGAATGGATATGTTTTAGAAAAGCGGGCCAAAATATTTCAAATACGCAGGCTTCACGAAACCGCCTTCATCGAGTGCCTTCTAAGTGGACCTGAGATAAAACATGCTAAAAAGTCAGCAAAATTTGCCGAGTGAATCTATAGGATTTTAATTTAAATAAAGTGAACACAAGTATGAAAAATAACCTTCCATGGTTAATAATTTATCAAAGACGACCATGTTGTATGGATATAATTATCGTTGTTATTTCTATAAGTCTCGTGAAATTGAACGTTAACATATATTATTTCAGCCCAACACACCTAGCCAAGTGCGTATATTTCTCTTATACAATTGCATCCGATGTTTCATTACTGGTGCATCACAACACCACGCGATAGCTAGTCGCGACCGGACTGGGCGTCACCCCGATAGATCTATCCATAGTATTAGCGTTCTTTTCGATTAACAATTCACGATTCATGGGTCTTTAAGGCTAAACAAACTTATATAACAACTTTCATCTAAGCATACAATCAAGTTCCTTTGTGTTCAATTTTTAAAACAAAGAGGGTTTACCACAACTTCTCGTTGCACCCTTTCATTTATAATAAATACTTTTCCAATAATAAGGGTTCCCACAACTTCTCGTTGCACCCCTACTCTTCTAATAAGTAGAGTTTCCACAACTTGTTGTTGTACCCTTTAATTTCAATAATTACTCTTCAAGTAAAATAAGGGTTTCCACAACTTCTCGTTGCCCCCTTTTATTTTAGTAAAACAAGCATGTTATCCCCCTCGCGGGTTTTATAAAACAAGTAAACATGTTAAGAGCGAGGCTATAGACTCACCTTAGCCAATAGTGGTAATGAGACGATCGCCGACGATTAGTGATGCCCGTTAAAACACGAAAACCGCAACCTACCGAATAAGGCGCGTTCGTTAATAATCGACTTAAGTATAAATCATACTTAAATAATATAAAAATCAAAATTACAAAACCAAGACAATCCCGAAAATTTTAATAATACAAGTGTTATTACTATACCCTTTTTATTCAACACTATTCTTTTAAACACTTGCACTCTCGATATTGACCCGTCATAAGACGCCAAGTCAACGCAAGTCAACTTATCATTTTACTTCCCTCGGACCAGTAGCTAAGTCATTTATGTAATGACTCAACACTTGAGTAAATTACCATGTCCAATGGCGAATACTCAACTCACGCCATACAAGTATTGGACTACGTGTCCAAAATACCACTCAGCATGTACACTCCAAATGTACACACCAATCTACCCTATCTACACTTGTCCGATTTCGACGAAACTTGGTGACAAACTCACACATAATATGAATAAGACTCAGTAAAATTTTCATTCAAAAATATTACTTCTAAGACCTTCTGCCCGACCCATCTTTGTGTTATAAAAACCGGACAGTTTTACGTCTTTGAATTGTAAAACCATTTCGACTTATCTAAACAATTCCGTTTATAAAACCGACACTCGGGTTTGAAAATAGACTCATGACCTGAGGTTTAGCAACTTAAATCAGTCCTTGAACATTTTTAAAACTCATTCTATAGTCCCCGAGATTCGATCCAAATATCGACAACAATTTTCGGATTGTGCCGATACCCGTCTCCCGGTACACGAATACTAAAAGTAGCATAACTTTTCGCTCGAAATGAGTTAGAAGCTCATTCAAGCGGCAAATCGAAGCTAAAAGAATCCCCTACAAGCCTATCCTATTAGTTTCATCATTTTCAAACAGTAAGATTTTCAAAAATTACGTTTTACCTACTGGTCTAAAATGCCTTTCTAAAAATCATGCTAAAACAATTTTTCAACCCATTTCAACAATTTGTATACTCCTAATATTACCCCAATATCATCCTAACACATCTAACTAACCTATATCATCCTCAAATTCAATCTTACAAAAATTAAATATATAAAAATCTTGCATGCAACCACTCAAACTTTTAAATATAATAATATTAACACTACTTACAAGCATAGAAATAGATCAAACACCCTTGTTCTTCATCAAAATTTGAAAGTTCTTGCATGTTGTATATTTTTACATCAAAATGATCACCATCAAATTTCCAACATGGGTCTTTTCTTAGTTTTGAATGATTCAAAGTGAATAAAAAATTTTGAGGGTGTTTGTTGTTGAAGGTGGACGGCTAAAACAAGAGAAAGAAGGAGGATTTTTTTGATTTTTTTATAAAAATGAGTTTTTAATATAAAATGGCTAGTGGAATTTTAATATATAGTGGGGTAGTGGGGTAGATTTTGCCAATAAGGTATAGTTTTGGTCCAAAAATTAATTAAATGGTTATAAGGGTAGAAAATGTAAATATTACATTTTAAAAATATTTACGGGACTCGGGTTTCGTAAAAATACTTTTTAAAAGTAAAAACGCTTCAAGAATAAATTAATATAACTTCGACACGACTTAAAACGTAATTAAATCGAAAACGTCGAAAATATTAAATATCGAGACAATCGATAATAAAACGTAAATTTTTGGGCATCCGTCGGTATCGCGATCATTCGTAGTTCTCGTCATTCGTTAAAACGAAAAATACGAGAAATAAAAATAAATATAAGAAAAATCATTTCCATGATTATTTGAGAATATAATATCGATACTTAACATATTCCTTGTCGGTTTTCATCTAATCGACATTCTTACGCTAGTTTCAAGCCATGACCTTCTCGGTTAATCGATAATTTAAAATTCTCATTAAAATAAATTTATAATTCTTAATAGTCGAGACTAAAATAACGACCTAAAATTGACGGATTGTCACATTATCCCCACCAAATTGGGATCTTCGTCCCGAAGATCAACTTGCGTTCTTCCTCGATCGCTTGTTGAAATCAAAGAGTTAAACGTATTTTGGTCCTCGTCTAGAGTTCCATCACACATGACAATAAAATCCGACTTCGTTTCTGTTGCCTAACTTCCTTATCGATAATATCTACAAGTACTTTGATGAAATGCAACTTACTGTCGATTCATGCTTCATCAAGAGAGATAATAAGATCTTCGACGAGAAGAAATTTCTTTAGGTTCGACATATGAAAAGTATCGTGAATTCCTTGCGGCTTTCGAGGTAATTTAAGTTTTCATGCCATCGGACCTTCCATCGATATCATCTCGAATGGTCCAAACTAACGGGGACTTAACTTCCCACGTTTTCCAAAATACATAACACCTTCTTTCTGGTGATAACTTGGCATAACTTTTCTTAGAAAGCGACGTCCCGGCGCTTAATTCGCATGCGATAGTCTTCAGTGTAACAGTGAAGAGTGAAAAACAGGATAGTCATCGTCTAAGTTCCAAAGAAAGTCAAAAGATATTATATGGTACATGTTCTCCATGATCGGACGTCATTGGACAATGCCGCCTCAAGTTCTCACAACTTACGATCACTCAGCTCGATCACATACCACATAAGTACCTAAAAACAAAGGTCAAACATAAACATCAAATGTAAATCTCCGTCGTTGATCATCGATAAAACCTTGGACTAGCCCTTGATAATACAACTCGATCTCTAAAGTCTTTCCACTTGCAGTGTCGGCAACAACCTACTCTTCGAAGTGAAAACGAATTTGTTAATTCCAGTCATTAAGAAATTCGGTCCATTGGCGAGAATTCACAACACATCGGGCATACCATTAAGTTCTACTCCAGTGTTCAACGTACAAAAGCGTCCCACTAATTTTTGCTTCAGCGTTCATCGTACAAAGGCGTCCCAATAATTTCGACTTTAGTGCTCAAGGTGCTGCATCATATTCCTCGTTTTTAGTTCGTCATACTAGCCCCAAGAGTTTCGTCATCAAGAAAAGTCTTCGGTGACCCTTCGATAGTAGCGAGTAAAATTACAAAATCTTCACGTCCACGATAAGTTGTCGTTGATAACTGATCCTCAGTCAATCCGCAAGTACACACATAAATCATGGTGACGCTTAAGTGAGTCGCCTATTCTCGGAACGGTCAACGGTTCTTAACAATCTGTTTATAAAGCTCGCGATCATCGAGACACATTAGAAATGGTCTATTAAAACAAATCATAACTCGAGAGAAGTCCAACGGGTTACTTGTACATAGATGATAATCGACGATCATCATAATGACGACAACATCGAACGATTCTTACCAACGAAATACGAGTCGAAGGAAGACGTACGCACACCAAAAATCCACAAATCGAGCCAGACATACTTGGGCCCACTCATTTATAACTCCTTGTCTACATCAAAAGGCGTCCCTCTCCATGTATACAAGAGTTTATAAATTTACGGTTCGGGAACTTATAACTTTCTTGTTCAAATGAAAAGGCGTCCCATTCCAATTCAACAAAACGATTATAAGTCAACCTACTCAAGTATTACTACCTCTCAACACGATCATATCAAAATACCATGATAAATACAAGGTGTCAATAAACTTACATCATAATTTCCGTATTCAAACGTCCCATTCCATCTGAATAAGGAAAACACAACAATCTAAGGTCCAGTCGTTTAAAATTTTCTTATTCAAATGTCCTAATCCATTTAAGTAAGACAACATTAGACGACTCTTAGTTGGGTGAGTTAAAATCTATATATCTAAATGTCCCATTCCATTTAGATACACAATATTAAGTCACTCAACCGAATGGCTACTACGAGCATATCATTGTTGTACCCAAACTATATATATTTGATTAGGATATATATATCTTAAGTCCAACATTGGCATTCTCCTTTTCGCCAATAAAACGTGGTCATATAAACTCAAATCACACGTCGCATTACATAGAAGATGTCGCCTCAGATAAATGATTCTTCAAAATCATAAGTAGTAACGAAAACACGAACATCGCATTTATTAATTACGTTTTGAAAGGAGATGTCCAAAAATGGCACATCACGATACGATGATAACAATCGAATTTAAACAAGTCGATATGCGATAGGTTACAAAACCATGACAATCTGCGTCATAATAATACCTCGTATCAATATAAAACTATCATTTATAATTTTAAAAAAAAATGAAAACATACCTTGTAATTCACAAGTACAAATAATCGATAAAGATTACAGCAACATATATAATGACATATATATATAAATACTATCATTCTCGTCCATTGGCAACTCGGAGGTTTCGCTTGCAACAGTTATAGTTAAAAGATTTCAAAAATTCATTTTTGGAAAATCTTTTCGTTCTCTATAACTTGAGCTCTGATGCCAATCTGTAACACCCCCAATTTCGTTCATAACAGCGGAAGGGTCATTGGGTGTTACTATCATGGTTCAATCTCATAATCATAGAAAACGGCTCAAAACAAGTCGTTTTAATAAACATCCATTCAGTTTCATTTACACAAGATAAAATTTCATACATGGTCCCGGATGATTCAAAAGTTTACAAACTATTATAAATGATAAAAGTTATTTGAATGGATATGTTTTAGAAAAGCGGGCCAAAATATTTCAAATACGCAGGCTTCACGAAACCGCCTTCATCGAGTGCCTTCTAAGTGGACCTGAGATAAAACATGCTAAAAAGTCAGCAAAATTTGCCGAGTGAATCTATAGGATTTTAATTTAAATAAAGTGAACACAAGTATGAAAAATAACCTTCCATGGTTAATAATTTATCAAAGACGACCATGTTGTATGGATATAATTATCGTTGTTATTTCTATAAGTCTCGTGAAATTGAACGTTAACATATATTATTTCAGCCCAACACACCTAGCCAAGTGCGTATATTTCTCTTATACAATTGCATCCGATGTTTCATTACTGGTGCATCACAACACCACGCGATAGCTAGTCGCGACCGGACTGGGCGTCACCCCGATAGATCTATCCATAGTATTAGCGTTCTTTTCGATTAACAATTCACGATTCATGGGTCTTTAAGGCTAAACAAACTTATATAACAACTTTCATCTAAGCATACAATCAAGTTCCTTTGTGTTCAATTTTTAAAACAAAGAGGGTTTACCACAACTTCTCGTTGCACCCTTTCATTTATAATAAATACTTTTCCAATAATAAGGGTTCCCACAACTTCTCGTTGCACCCCTACTCTTCTAATAAGTAGAGTTTCCACAACTTGTTGTTGTACCCTTTAATTTCAATAATTACTCTTCAAGTAAAATAAGGGTTTCCACAACTTCTCGTTGCCCCCTTTTATTTTAGTAAAACAAGCATGTTATCCCCCTCGCGGGTTTTATAAAACAAGTAAACATGTTAAGAGCGAGGCTATAGACTCACCTTAGCCAATAGTGGTAATGAGACGATCGCCGACGATTAGTGATGCCCGTTAAAACACGAAAACCGCAACCTACCGAATAAGGCGCGTTCGTTAATAATCGACTTAAGTATAAATCATACTTAAATAATATAAAAATCAAAATTACAAAACCAAGACAATCCCGAAAATTTTAATAATACAAGTGTTATTACTATACCCTTTTTATTCAACACTATTCTTTTAAACACTTGCACTCTCGATATTGACCCGTCATAAGACGCCAAGTCAACGCAAGTCAACTTATCATTTTACTTCCCTCGGACCAGTAGCTAAGTCATTTATGTAATGACTCAACACTTGAGTAAATTACCATGTCCAATGGCGAATACTCAACTCACGCCATACAAGTATTGGACTACGTGTCCAAAATACCACTCAGCATGTACACTCCAAATGTACACACCAATCTACCCTATCTACACTTGTCCGATTTCGACGAAACTTGGTGACAAACTCACACATAATATGAATAAGACTCAGTAAAATTTTCATTCAAAAATATTACTTCTAAGACCTTCTGCCCGACCCATCTTTGTGTTATAAAAACCGGACAGTTTTACGTCTTTGAATTGTAAAACCATTTCGACTTATCTAAACAATTCCGTTTATAAAACCGACACTCGGGTTTGAAAATAGACTCATGACCTGAGGTTTAGCAACTTACATCAGTCCTTGAACATTTTTAAAACTCATTCTATAGTCCCCGAGATTCGATCCAAATATCGACAACAATTTTCGGATTGTGCCGATACCCGTCTCCCGGTACACGAATACTAAAAGTAGCATAACTTTTCGCTCGAAATGAGTTAGAAGCTCATTCAAGCGGCAAATCGAAGCTAAAAGAATCCCCTACAAGCCTATCCTATTAGTTTCATCATTTTCAAACAGTAAGATTTTCAAAAATTACGTTTTACCTACTGGTCTAAAATGCCTTTCTAAAAATCATGCTAAAACAATTTTTCAACCCATTTCAACAATTTGTATACTCCTAATATTACCCCAATATCATCCTAACACATCTAACTAACCTATATCATCCTCAAATTCAATCTTACAAAAATTAAATATATAAAAATCTTGCATGCAACCACTCAAACTTTTAAATATAATAATATTAACACTACTTACAAGCATAGAAATAGATCAAACACCCTTGTTCTTCATCAAAATTTGAAAGTTCTTGCATGTTGTATATTTTTACATCAAAATGATCACCATCAAATTTCCAACATGGGTCTTTTCTTAGTTTTGAATGATTCAAAGTGAATCAAAAATTTTGAGGGTGTTTGTTGTTGAAGGTGGACGGCTAAAACAAGAGAAAGAAGGAGGATTTTTTTGATTTTTTTATAAAAATGAGTTTTTAATATAAAATGGCTAGTGGAATTTTAATATATAGTGGGGTAGTGGGGTAGATTTTGCCAATAAGGTATAGTTTTGGTCCAAAAATTAATTAAATGGTTATAAGGGTAGAAAATGTAAATATTACATTTTAAAAATATTTACGGGACTCGGGTTTCGTAAAAATACTTTTTAAAAGTAAAAACGCTTCAAGAATAAATTAATATAACTTCGACACGACTTAAAACGTAATTAAATCGAAAACGTCGAAAATATTAAATATCGAGACAATCGATAATAAAACGTAAATTTTTGGGCATCCGTCGGTATCGCGATCATTCGTAGTTCTCGTCATTCGTTAAAACGAAAAATACGAGAAATAAAAATAAATATAAGAAAAATCATTTCCATGATTATTTGAGAATATAATATCGATACTTAACATATTCCTTGTCGGTTTTCATCTAATCGACATTCTTACGCTAGTTTCAAGCCATGACCTTCTCGGTTAATCGATAATTTAAAATTCTCATTAAAATAAATTTATAATTCTTAATAGTCGAGACTAAAATAACGACCTAAAATTGACGGATTGTCACAAATTCTGACTTTTACGACATAAAATACACGTTTTGGTCTTGTTATTATTGGAAATAAGTGGTAAAAGGATAAGTGTTTTCACACTTATTAAATCCCCTACACTTGACCATTGCAATGCCCTCATGCAATGCATTAATTTTAAAGCACGGTTTACATTTTCCATCATAAATAACCCACCTTGGCCTTTATTAAATACTAAACATCTAAGAAAAATAAAATGATAGAAACAAGCAAAGAAATTAAAAACTTACATTGGGTTTAGGCTGCCATGAACGTTTATCATCCTCAAGTTTCACGTTCCCCATACCAAGCTTAAAAACGAGATCATTGTTATTATAAGTTAGCAAACTAACACGAATTCATGTGGGCCAATTATTCACTTAGACTTCCTTATTCCTAGGTGTATCTCTTATATTTTATTTTTGTCTTGAATGATCACGAGGATGCATTGTTTGACTTATTTCGATAGTTATTTAGGCCGAAAATAAAGTGAACGATTTAATCAATAGTTAGCTAAAGGACAAAATCTTTTAAAACTGCTTCTCGGGACCTCATAAAGTTCATATCTTGGCATAACTCGCTTCACGATTTGAGACCTTTCTCGGACCGATATTTGGCAGCGATTTCATACTTCGAATCTTTGAGAGACGTTCATGAAATAATGGCCTTCTCTTCATAATAGGAATTTCTTCACTTGAAGTTTTGAGAGATTCTTCATCTTTGGACCACGACTTCTTCATTTTTCTCCAATCTTTATTTTGGACTTTGATATACAACGATCCGCCTCCTTTTAGGACTTGGATCTATTTATCCTCATACCTTGTTAGGGCCTTTTTGGATAGACTTCTCCATGATCTTTTGGGGAGTTTTTGCTTTTCGTCGTCTGTCTCGATCCTTCATATTGATTTTCGATAAATGATTCTTCACATCACTTTTGGATCTTTAGCAACAAAATGTAGCCCTCATGCCTTGTTAGGGCCTTTTCGGACTCGCCAATCTTCGCATCCCGCTTCAATAAGTTATGCCTTGGCTATGAACTCTAATCCGTACCGAGCAACTTTTAAACGATCTTGGGCTAGAAGCTAAGTAACCTTTTAAATCGTACAACCTTATTTATTGCAGATAAATTTATTAACAAGCGAAAGGAGAATAAGCTTATAATTAACTCACATAAATTCACGAAAGAATACCGAACTTATAATTGACTCTATCATCTCTCGTTCTCCACAGTTTAAAATCTCAAGGAATGAGACTCGTGGATGCTTAGCCTATTAAATCAAAGTTTTGGGTTTTCTAGTCATCTATAGGATCTTGCAAATTCTTAGACTTTTTCAAGTTTAGAAATCGCATTTTAAAGTTCCCTTGATAAACAAATCTCTAGGATCAATTATAGGAACTTGCGAAAAGTTCTTGTTCTTAACCTGCGAGAGTTAAGACTTTCGCGTTTTATAGCTCCCTATATAAAAGCCTAGCAAAACTTGACTTAAACACGTTAAGGATACTAGCTAGAGTAAACTTAGATAAGTAAACTCGGGTTGAGTCAAAATGTTCATGACTAAGAAAAATTTAAAAAACACTTTATTGAAAATTTATTCTAGCAATAGAAAGAAAATAAACATAACAAAGGAAAATACAACTATACAACTAGGCCAAAATAGATTAAAAATTTTGAAAAATGTCGAAAAATTAAATTTTCTGGTTAAAATGAGGGAAAATGCAAGGAAAAGATCACTTACTTCGATAGAAGTCCCCCCTACACTTGAGATAAACATTGTCCTCAATGTTTAAGCATGTGGAAGTAAACTCCCCTACACTTAGGACATTGTACACGTTGTTTAAATCTTGCTAAGGAAAGGACAACTAAAGTGAATTCAATGTGAACATATAAAATATGAAATACTGAATCACAAGAGTTTAGGATAGAACCGGGAAGATGGGAACACGGTATCACGGTTCGTCAAAAGTCATCAAGGTGGATCTTTGAAGCTTTAATCCCTGCACATCACAAGAAACAAGACAACAAACACATACGGGGGTCCCCCTACACTTATTATGAAAGCAGTAAAGGATAGATTACGGGTTGCCTCCCGAGAAGCGCTTGTTTTTGATAACCGAGTCACGAGCCTGACTCGACCCAAATTTAGTTTATGGGAAACGTGGTGAGGGATGGAATCTTCTCATGAGAGATGTCCTCACCAAAGTACAGCTTCAAACGCTGGCCATTCACCTTGAAATTGGGCCCATTTGGCTGAGAAAGCTCAATGGTCCCATATAGAAAGACTTTGGCGACGGTGAATGGACCAGACCAGCGGCTCTTCAACTTGCCAGAGAAGATCTTCAACCGAGAGTTGAAAAGTAAGACTTGATCACCAACATGGAACTCTCAGTTCTTAATTCTAGCATCGTGGATGATCATGGTCTTCTCCTTGTAGATCAACGAGTTCTCATAAGCTTCATTCCTCAGTTCATTTAGCTCGTTTAGTTGAATCTTGCGATGATCACCAGCTTTGTTGATGTCGAAGTTAGCCCACTTCAAGGCCCAATACGCCTTGTGTTCCAGCTCGATAGGGAGGTGGCATGCTTTCCCGTACACAAGACGATAAGGTGTACAACCAATCGGGGTCTTGTAAGCAGTACGGAAAGCCCACAGAGCATCATCTAACTTATCGGCCCACGCGGCACGATGCTCTCCCACAGTACGCTCCAAAATTCTCTTTAGTCCGCAGTTGGAAATCTCGGCTTGACCGTTGGTTTGGGGATGATAAGCGGTGGAAAGACGGTGATTGACACCGTACTTAGCCATGACTCTTGCAAATTGATCATTGCAAAAATGAGTCCCGCGGTCACTAATAATAGCACGAGGAACGCCGAATCGAGAAAAGAGCTGCTTCAAAAAGTTCACAACCACCCTCGCATCGTTCGTTGGGAGAGCCTTAGCTTCAACCCATTTAGAAACGTAGTCAACTGCGACGAGGATGTACTTGTTCCCTTTGGATGATGGAAATGGCCCCATAAAGTCGATGCCCCATACGTCAAAGATTTCACATTCTTGTATGAAATTTTGAGGCATCTCATCTTTATGTGTGATCTTGCCTTGTCGTTGGCAAGCATCACAATGTTTAACCATATCGTGAGCGTCACGATAGATGGTGGGCCAATAGAATCCAGAGTCGAATACTTTCTTCGCGGTGTAATTAGGACCAAAGTGACCACCGGTGGGTCCTTTATGGCAAGCGTCAAGGATTTGTACCGCTGCCGGCCCATCAACACATCGGCGAATAATCAGATCCGCACATTGTTTGAAAAGGTAAGGGTCGTCCCAGAAATAATGCTCAATATCCTTAAAGAACTTTTTCTTTTGTTGGGACGTGAGCCCTTCCTTGAGAATCCCACCCGCTAAGTAGTTTGCAATGTCGGCAAACCACGGGGTGTCATCGAGATTAGAATTGATAGACATTAAGGCCTCAAGGGGAAAAGAGTCATTGATCTCTTTGTTCAGATGATCCCCTTGATAAGGATCCTCAAGTCTACTGAGATGATCCGCGTCTAGGTTTTCGGCTCCCTTCTTGTCACGAATTTCAATGTTGAATTCTTGAAGGAGCAAAACCCAACGAAGAAGTCTTGGCTTAGAATCTTGCTTAGTCATCAAGTACTTCAACTCGGAATGATCGGTATACACGATGGTGGTAGAAAGGACAAGATAGGGGCGAAATTTTTCAAAAGCATAGACAACAGCTAAAAGCTCTTTTTCGGTTGTCGTATAATGCAATTGAGCCCCCGTCTTTGTTTTGCTAGCATAGTAGATTGGTTGGAAGTGTTTATTCACTCGTTGACCCAAAACCGCACCAATAGCAAAGTCGCTAGCATCACACATCAACTCAAAAGGAAGCTCCCAATTAGGGGTAACCAAGACCGGTGCCTTAGTTAGCTTATCCTTAAGAAAATTGAAGGATTCAAGACACTCTTTGGAAAAGATGAAAGGAGTATCTTTTTCCAAGAGGTGGGTCATCGGGCGAGCGATTTTAGGAAAATCTTGGATGAATCGACGATAGAAGCCCGCATGACCCAGAAAACTTCTCACACCCTTCACGGTTGAAGGTGAAGGTAATTTGGCTATGACATCTACTTTAGCACGGTCGACTTCAAGAACGGCTTTAGAGATTTTGTGTCCTAGCACAATGCCTTCTTTTACCATGAAATGGCATTTTTCCCAATTGAGAACAAGGCGAGTGTCTTCACACCGCTTAAGCATACGTTCTAAATTGGCAAGGCAAGCAGAGAAAGAATCGCCATAAACCGAGAAATCATCCATGAAGACTTCCATAGTTTCTTCAACCATGTCATGGAAGATAGCCATCATACACCTTTGGAATGTCCCAGGAGCATTGCATAAACCGAAAGGCATGTGTTTGTAAGCAAATGTTCCGTAGGGACAAGTGAATGTGGTTTTCTCTTGGTCTTTGGGATCGATGGGAATTTGGAAATACCCAGAGAAACCGTCTAAGAAGCAGTAATAGTCATTACCCGCTAGACGTTCAAGCATTTGGTCCATGAAAGGAAGGGGAAAATGATCCTTTCTCGTAGCATCATTGAGTTTGCGGTAGTCTATACAAACTCTCCACCCTGTAACGAGACGAGTAGGAATCAACTCGTTGTTTTCATTGGGAACAACGGTGATTCCGCCCTTCTTAGGCACACAATGGACGGGACTAACCCACGGTGAATCCGAGATATGATAGATCATTCCCGCATCAAGAAGTTTGATAACCTCTTTTTTGATTACGTCATGGATCTTAGGATTCACCCTTCTTTGGCTTTGAATAGTGGGTTTGAAGTCGTCCTCCATGAGAATTTTGTGTGTGCAGAAGTGAGGATCAATTCCACGAATATCGGAGATCTTCCAAGCAATCGCTTTCTTGTGATTCTTCAGCACGGTGATAAGTCGGGATTTTTCTTCATCTTTCAGGTCCTTTGCGATGATGACCGGTAACTTTTTGTTGTCTTCAAGGAAAATGTACTCGAGATGAGACGGAAGATCCTTAAGCTCTAAATCCGGAGAATTTTCGACGGACGGCGTAGTCAAATTTGGTTCATCGGTAGAGATATCCTTAGGAGCTGGTGGAGAAGTTTGGTCCTCATTGAGAAGTTTCTCAATGGTACGAATGTCTTCATCCCAATCGGTGGGAGAACCATCATACTTAAGATCGAGAGGACCCAAGCTAGCTTCATAATCATCCAAGTCACTTTCTCCAAAAGGAGTCAATGACGGAGCAATAGAGGCAATGGTCTCAACATTGGGTAGAGAAGAAGAACCACTTTTACAAGCGTCTTTGAAATGTTCTTCACAAGCCTCATCAAGAACATCAATGAAATTAACACTCTCGTTTTCCGAAGGCTGCTTAGAAAGTTTACCCATGTTGAAGACGATTTTATCGTCACCAACTCTCATGATTAATTCAACAACGGCTACATCAATGAGAGTGCGACCGGTCCTCAGGAATGGACGTCCAACGATTAATGGAACACGGGGATCCATCTCGTAGTCAACGACAACAAAATCCGCCGGGAAGGTGAATTTGTCAACGCCAACGAAGACGTCTTCGGCTATCCCCACTGGATAAGCAACCGTACGGTTGGCTAATTCCAAAGTCATTCGTGTGGGGACTAGCTCGGGGAGAGATAATTGCTTCCAACCACTTAATGGCATTAAGTTAATACTGGCACCTAGATCGGCTAGGGCCATGCAATTCTCTACTCCCGGGAAGTTGCAAGGAATCAAGAAACGACCCGGATCACCAAGTTTGGTGGGCAATTTCCTTAAGAGCACTACGGAGTAGTTCTCATTAAGTTAGGTCTGAGCGATGTCGAGGAGTTTCTCCTTATCACTGAGAAGATCTTTAAACATTTTAGCGTATTTAGGCATGTGAGCGAGAGCCTCAGCTAAGGAGATATTGAAATTCAGTTGTTTGAACATTTTAAGAAAGTTCGAAACCTGGATATCATCCTTGTTCTTCAATTTCTCTTTCCTCAACCTCGAAGGATAAGGTATAGTGGGTTGAGATGAAGGCTTTGGGATAGAATTCTCACTCACATCCTTGGGTGGAGGAGGGGTAGAAGTAGAAGGTGGTGGAATAGGAGATGTAGAAGTTGGAGGAATAGAAGATGGAGGATTCGGAGAAGGAGACTCGTTTTCCTTTGTCACAATCACCGGTGTAGGTGTAGGAAGCTCGGGTTCCTTTAAACCTTTTCCACTGCGAGTGGTGATTGCTTTCATCTCCCCTCTTGGATTAGCAACGGTGTTACTCGGAAGAGAACCCGATCCAGAGGCTTGATTACTAGGGAAGAAACTAGCCATCATGTTCCTCAAGTCATTCGTTTGACTTGCCAAAGTGTTTCGCATATCAGCTCGAAGATCATTTCCTTGCTTCACCATATCTGCTTTCATGTTGGCCATTTCCCGCTGAAGGTTTTGCACGATTACATAATTAGTCCTCATGTAGGTTTCAACATCTTGGTGTAAGGCTGTTTTTTGGTTGAGAGGAGGAGCATGGTAGGCGGGTGGTTGATAAGCAGGTTGTTGGTAAACTTGGTTGTTTCTTTGAGGTGGATATGGGTTTCTTTGGTTTTGATATTGATTTGGAGTTGGAGCACGTGGTTGGTTTTGATTGTTGCGATTGAGGTTGTTTGGGTTTTGTGGGGGAAAACCTGGAGGTGAAAGAAAGTTGTTTGAGCGATAGCTGAGCAAGTTGCGGTCACCTTGAGGACGTGCTTGATAGCCTCCTGTAGCATAGGTAACGTTGGCGGCATACACATTTTCCGGATTGTCGTGAGCCGAAGGACAATCGGTGTATGAGTGAGATCCCCCGCATATATCACATGATTGGCTCAAAACATTAGCTTGGGCATTGAACTGTTTGGCATTGTTGGCATTTTGTAAAACAAGTGATTCCACAAGCGAAGTAAGCTTATCTATTCTTTTGTCGGCATCACTAGTACGAGCACTTGCTACATTAGTTCTAACACTCTTGGTTTGAACTCTAGATTTGTTCTCAATAATATCCCAAGCAGCATTAGAAGACTTAACCAAAATATTACCCCCTGAAGCACTGTTTAGTGAATCTTGGTCATTCATGCTTAAACCATTGTAAAAAGTATAGATTTGATGTACTTTTGTTAAACCATGTTGTGGACACTTTCTTAAAAGTTCCTTAAAACGGTCCCAAGATTCACTAAAAGACTCACCGTACTTTTGTTCAAAGGTAATAATTTCATTCCGCAAAGCGGTAGTACGTGAGGGTGGGAAAAAGGAGTTGATAAACTTGGTCTCTAAATCCGTCCACGTAAGAATACTTTGTGGCGGTTCCTTATCAAGCCAATTACGGGCTTGTCCCTCTAAGGAGAAAGGAAAAAGTTGCAAGCGAATCACTTCTTGTGATACCCCATTGTACTTAACCGTATTGGTAAGCTGAAGAAACCTTTTAATGTGGTCATGAGGATCATCAAGTGAGCGGCCCAAGAAGGGTTGAGCAGAGACCATTTGTATAAAGCCAGATCTGAGTTCAAAGTTGTTGGCTCCAATCTCAGGGATAACAATTGCATTGGTGTTGCCTTCTACGTGCGATTGCAAAAGCTCGATCATTGGTTGATTGTCCATGGTGACAATTGGTTGAGTAATGACTTCGGCTTGAGCTACTCTCTTCTTACGAGCACGAGTACGCATGCACACCTACAAAAGGATTAGAAAAATAGAAAGGAAATATTTTTGGTTTTTTATGGTTTTTTAATTTTTTTTTGTATTTTTGAAGATTTTATATTTTTTTAGGATTTTTGAAAATTTTAAAGCAAGGAAAATAACGTTCAAAGAAGAACGGATCCCAAAATCCAATGCGTCTCTCACTAAAAACCTTTAATCTTAACGAAAAGAGCCGGCAGCGGCGCCATTTAATACAAGGCTTTTACCCCAAGTATAAAATCTTATCGTCCGAATCTCCTCGAATTGACTATTGGTTCAAAGTGCGACTCAATTGTTCTTGGTGGAAATGAAAATGGTTTGGTTGATTATCTATTTTAAACTAATAGCAAGTAATTAAGTGTCGTTGAGTAGAGTAGAAGTTTAAAGATTTAACTACAATGACGAATTACAAATAAACTAGTTAAAACTTAAGGAAAAAATAAGAAAAATACTAGAACACTAAATAAAACTAACACTTAGAGACTTTGTAAAAACAAGAGGCTAAACTATTGGAAAACAAACAATAATAGCCAAATCGGAATGTTCAAAATGCATTAATCGGAATATTGGTCAGAATATAGTGATCGGAAAGTACTGATCGGAATAACGTAACTAACAGACTGATCGGAATATGGGAAAGGAATCCCAATCGGAATCTGAAAAAATGATGCAATCAGAATGTTACAAAATAGAACTCAGATCGGAGTATTAGAAAATGTCCTCGTCGGAATAATACAACTTGAAAGTACAATCGGAATGAGCCAAAATGGTCCAGATCGGAATGTTGGAAATGGTGCAATCGGAATATAGCAAATGAGACTAATCGGAATAGTTGGAAACAAATCAAATCGGAATGTGTTAGAGTTTCCCCAATCGGAATAATACTAAAGACAGGCCAATCGGAATACTCAATAATCACCACAATTGGAATACTAAAGCCCTAATCCGATCACTACGATCGGAATAAGGGGGTGTGTTGCTGGTCGGAATAAGCAGATCGGAAAGGGGTTTAGACCCTTTCCGATATAAGTGGGATTCGGTAAAAAGCTAGTAATAAGCTATATTGAATAAGCTCACACCAAACTAGAACGAATCAAAACTGAACCGGATCAAATAAGCACTAACATCAACTTATCTAAACTTAAAATTAAACAAACTTTTAAATCAAACCATAAAAATATGAACTTTTAAAGAAAACTTTTTATAAGTAAATAAGCTAATCATAAAAATAAGCCAATAAGCACAAGAATCTTAAAGCTTAATCAAATGAAAGCTTATGTAGGAACAAAAAGATTAACTTTTTAAGCACAAAACCATTAAGATCAACACGGATTTAATGTGATTCGCACCAATATCAATCTAAAAATCAAAGAAAGGTAGAATGAGATTAAGGATTAAAAGCTTAACTAGAACTTGATTAATGAAATAAGCAATACACAAATGTTTAATCTTAAGATTAAAAGAAAAGATGAAACTTAGTGAGAGAAAGTTTAGAACTTTCTATGAAACTTAGTGAGAGAAAGTTTAGAACTTTCTCTCTCTAAAACTAGAAAGAAAAGTAAAAAATGAAAACTAAAAAAACTAAAGACTAACTCCCCTCCTAATGACTATTAGGAGGGTATTTATAGGAAAATGGAAGGAGTGCATGTGTTGCATCTTCTTTCTTTCTTTCTTCACGTCTTCTCGACTCGATTTAATTCTTTGTCTTTTCTCGACGTCGTCTCGGGATTTGAACTTGTCTTGATAATTTTCTTCTTTAATTTAGACTCGAGTTCTTCGACTTCATTAAACTTCCGTCTTTAGACTTTTTCTTCGATAAATCTTCAGAATAGGCCTTGGACTTCCGTTCTTTTTGCACTCTTGATCTTTTGACTTCGTCTTTTCTCGTTTTCTTCGATAAAAGCCCGTGAAAGCCCGTGTTTTCTTCCTTTTCATATTTTGGTCCTAAAACACAATAAAAACACAAACCACACATAATTCTGACTTTTACGACATAAAATACACGTTTTGGTCTTGTTATTATTGGAAATAAGTGGTAAAAGGATAAGTGTTTTCACACTTATTAAGCACTTTGAATGGTTTTCAATGGTTTTATGGTTACGATCTTTACCCAAAACAACCTACTATCCACGACGGAACGTTGGAGTCAAAAGGTGGTTTAGGATAGGAAACTAAGTCCTATGATCCAACCCGAAGCGGAGTAATCTACCCAAGGACATTCCATATCTAGAAATAGTTGTCCTTAGGAAAGATGGAGTTGAATGAAGCTTAATGCGGACCAATTACTTAAGTTAGCACTGGAACAATCACAACAAGGTGCTAGTGATGACGTATTGGTAAGCATTGAAGGAGTTGAATATTCTATGCAACTTAGGCAGAAACCGGGTTAACACATCTATCAAAGACAAGTGTCATGGACCCAGTGATGCGATGCACAACCCTTCCCCAGCCATTCGAGTTTCTCTCAAAAGAAACTTGTCTCATTGTCACGGAGATCAACACGTATCTATTGACTTTATCACTCCGAGTTAGTTAATATTGAAAAGGTGGCAGTCTGCTCCAGCCTCCGTTTACCAAAATGCAATTATCGAGTCTAGAGACAAAAAGAGATCAATCTATCATCTCATTAGGACACAATCGAGTCCTACGCATTATCCTTGTGATATTGCCAGAACATCTGAGTGATACGATTCACAATGAAGATGGAAATCCTGCTTGAGCCAGCATCAAACAAGCTCATGATAGGTAACTTGTGCGATTCTACACGAATCAAACTTGTGAGAACTGGAAAGCAACTAAGTTTGGATTCTTAATTGATTCAAACTTGATTCCAGGTTTCTTCGCAAAATCCGTGTGATCTTGCCAGAACATTTAGAGTGACACTCATTAGAGTTCACAGTGACGAATGGAAATCCTTCCAGTGTCAACATCAAACAGCACTGTGGTAGGTAACTCGCAAGATTCTCTATGAATCAAGCTTGTGACAAACTGGAAAGAAACAATGGTGCGATTCTTATAGGATCAAACTTGTTCCAGGAATTCTGAATTGACGACTCTAAAAAGACGGATAATTTATCCTTATGATTCACTCTTTACGTTCGCATTCTGCTTTCAGACGGTCGAGTAAAGAGAACTGGCTAATACCGCCTAGAAACCCTGTCAAGGAGGTTCTTAATCGAATCTATCCTATCACAGGTACGGTGTCTGATACCGACTAACGGTCTTCACAGACTGGAGGTAAAACGCTATCGAGTTAGGATGAAATGTTCAAAGCCATTTTATCCGTGTCTATATATGTTGCTGCATATCAAGAAGGTGGCGTAGTTGTGTACTAACCGATGTCGATTTAGAAGTCACAAGAGCACAAGATGGCGATAATCAAGATATCTAAGAATGTAAGAATGGAATAGGTCATCTTAGTCACAAGGAGCACAAGATGGAGATCTCAAGCACTCAAAGTCAAAAGACAAAGGCTCAAGATAAAGATCACAAAAGCATGAAGGAACAAAGCCGTTGCAAACAAGATCAAGACCAAGATACAAGACCAAAGAAGGAAGATCACCTCCACAAGAATGTATTCACTCAGTCATCTTATGCATTTAAAGATGACCGATACATTGGGGGAGATTGTTAGCCCTATATTTTATATAGTCGAACAAGAATGTAATAGGTCATCTTGGTCGTGTATTCTAATAGGTTAGTTGGGAAAACCGGGCTTGGACTTTAAGCTAATATTGTATAAGTTAAGGGCGTAAGCCCAAGCAAAGCCAAGCCTGACCCAAGGAAACTAAACCCACGACCCAAATGCCAAGGGTATATATACCCTCTTCCATGTGGAAGAGGGTGTTGGTTCATTTTACTTTCTCTCTCTAGTAAACATAAACCTTCCACCGTCTCTCTTGTTTCTCTCTCTACTTTTCTTCTCTTTCTCTCTCTGTAATCTTGTGTTATGGATTAAGTGGGATTAACAAGTGGATTTACTCATATCAATTGTATCAATTAATGGACAACAAATGCATTAAAAGTATAAAAATTGCCATGTGTATGCATGTTTTGTTTGTTTCGTGTGTGTAGGTACCAAGATTACGAAAACCGGCAATATCAACACGAGTTTGAAGATTATTTCAAGAAGCCAAGTAACAAGTTCGTTTTTCAAGGAATTATTCTTAATTAAGTTATTTAGGCTTTGTGGGTCCCACATTTGTTAAATGGCCCCAAAAGCCCATAAGACAGATTGAAGTGCTTATATTTGCAATGACTGAAAGTTGGGCCCAAGCCCAACTTAACCATTAACATGTGACGGTGGAGTATTCTTATTTGTTCCAAGCCCAAGATTCATAACAAGTTTATATAACAAGAGGAGTAAAAATCTTCCAAGGGCCCATTAGGGTAAAGTTACTTTGAGACGGTGGATAGTAATATTTAAAGTGAAACAAGTTTTCACTTTGGTCAAAACACACACACCAGTCCTTCGTTAATAACAAGAATGAAAAGAAAACGCAGCCAACCATTCACCACTCAAACCTTATCAGATATTTGGGGCTTTTCTTATCTTTGAAGAGTGAAACCCACGCGCTCAAATTAAATACCAACTTTTTCGGGATGTAGAAGGTGCACCAGTCCATCCAACGTGCCATTCCATCACGTCACATCTTGGCTAGTGATTGGTGGAAACACCTTCCACCAATCAAATGCGCCAATCATCTAAAGCCACATCAGCCTCGAGAAAGCACAACTAGCAAACATCCATGCCACGTTGGTGATCCGAGTGAAAGAGAATCAATTTCAGCCGTATGATCAAGAGGATAAAGAGATTGGAAGATTGAATGGCCAAGATGGTTTTTCAGCCTCAACAAACTACCTCAACAAAGGCTGGGGTTTGCCTATAAAAACCCCAAAAAATATGTGTAAATCATCCCTTTCTTTTTTGTAAGTTTATAATGTCAATTTTAGTGTAGAAATTTGTAATTTTCTTTTCAAAATATTGTAATGTTTAATTAAAGATTAATAAAATTTGGTTTCAGTATCATCTTTTATCTCGTGTTCTTTATTCCTGTTTAAACTTTATACAAATTTCTTCTATTATAAATTGAGGTTATTACGTGGTTGTTCATTAAGCTTCAATAATAGCTTAATTTTGAATAATCGAAAGAGATAAGGGATAGTTATTCAAGCCTACTGGTTGAATATAAATAATACTGTTGGTTCGAGAATCGATGATGATTTGGTGTTTCGAATTGAGTCATGGTTCGACTGGTGGTAATGGTGTGGCGTTTTTGGGTTAAGATGTATAAGGTGGCTCAGCGCCATTCCTTCTTCATCAAAGGTTTCATCATAGAAGGTTAAGCTCGTTTAATTTTTATTGCATTTAGTTTAATTTGATAGAAAACTGAATATTGTCATTGTTATGGTTTCTTGATGATTAAATTATGATTGCTTGGTTTTTTTTTGGGTAAAAGGGACTCGCCCCGGTAAAATATATTACACCAAAAAGCGTTGAAGTACAAACGGATGTAGGTGAAGTCCTAACATCACATCCCGTTACATAGGCGACAACCATACACACTCTCGTGCAACAACTAAACCTCTACATAAGAGTGACATGCCACTCTTATGACTACCAAAAAGTTGTGAAACAATAATAAAAAAATAAACATACATATCCATCTCGTTTCCAACTTATACGACCCCAATGCACGCTAAACATTCCGTCTTGGATATAAGAGTGAAAACATGGACGTATTAGCTAACATCGAACCCGATTTCCTACATGCAGAGACCGACTTAAAAGACATCAATGCTAGGGTTCATCACGTGAACATGCCACAAACCCTAGCCTACAATAAAGCATCACAAATTTCCCTCTCCCCAACCCTGACCTCCACGAGCATCATCAATCAGACATCCACCAACAACGAACACCATCATTGACCAGCCAGTGTCACACCAACCCATAACTGAGTAATCATAAGGACCGAAGGTCCCCGTCGTCATACATCGAAACCCAAAATAGGTTTTAGAATTGATCTTAAACGAGATAAACTTGTTGCCACCAAACAGGTAGGAACATGTTACCTCATAATAAGCTTTTATAATGATCATTGTAACCCATGACAACGCGCTGAAAACCCAGGACCCTTACGCTGAAAAAACCCTAACCAAATTAGGGTTTCATCATAATCCCGCAACGTCAAGGAACCAAAGGACCGACCAAGTGAATGACCATCACATGCCACCCCAATAGCAAAGACGATCCAATTAAATATAAGCATTACCCCCTGTAAAAACCATAGAACGATTTTTTTATTATATAGAAAAGATAGATCGACGCCACCACCACAAAAAGAACACAACCCTATTCAAACTATTGCATACCATTGTTAATAATAGCTAATCTGAATAATATCAATGTAACCCAAAAAGGGAGACCAAAGACATCACCAAGATCTGACTATATGTTAACAGGTAGATGCGTTAGTTTGAATCGGTTTGGCCAGAAATAAAGGTGGTGGCGGCATCGGAAATCGCCCCATAGGGGAGAGAAAACTAGGGTTTTTTAGAGGAGACTCCTCATTCATATGATTGCTTGGTTTGTATTGTGTTAAATTCGAGTATTGCTGTGGATTTCATTTGAGAAATATGATAAGTTGTTAAGTAAGTGTTTTTTCTTTAAGATGCTGAATCTATTAGAGTTATTTAATAGTATCAGTTATTCTGATTTTGTCAGCTTAAATGTTTTGTATTCTTAGTCTGTTGAATTTCTTCTATGATAAAGAATTTTAGTGACCTTTAATTATAATGAATATTAGGATGTATGGTTAATTTTGAGAGACCTGTTTTTGCTGTATTATCGAATCTAGATGTGTTGGATGAATATAGTTGCTGAATGTTTATTGTATTGATTTGTGACCTATAAAAATTGATGTCTATATTTTTGATATTAGGTTGCATAACTGGGCTTAATTACTGGTTTTTATACAGATAATTTAGAAAGTTTGCTTACTGATATCTGGATTAGTTTTTTTAGTTTGCTGCTCTTCTATTTTTATTTGATGATCTGCTTGTTAAAGATTGTTGATATTCTTTGTAGTTATTTTGGTTGATTTATATGACTTTATGATGTTCAGTACTATGCTGCTATATTTTCTATTTTTGAATCGAGACTAGCATACCCTAACTGTGGTGTTTGTGTCTGAGAATAACAATAAGTATTTGAAGAAAAAAAAATAGTAAAATAATAATAAAAAATTTACCATTTATAGGACTCGAACTCGAGACCTAGGCATTCACTGCCCAACATGTCCACCAACTGATCTAGTTACATTTTTTTGTTTATACATTACGTTTTAAGATATTTGTATTCTATTTTGGATTGTCAGATTTTAAAAAATGTTTATTAACGTTTTATTTTCAAAAAAAAAAGTTTAACAAATAATAGATTTTAGTTACTTTATAATAAAAAAGTTTATTTAATTTTTAGAAAGAATTATTAGTTTAAATAAAATTAGTTTTTAAATAAATAATATAATATTTTATAATATTTTAAATTTAATTTAGATTTTAAATTGTCTTAAATAATTTTAGTTTTAAATATTTTGTTACATTTTCAAAATAATAAAAATTAAAAGCAAATTTTTAAATAGATTAAATAGTTGATAATTTTAAATAGTATTAAAATTGTTTTTAATTAAACAGATTAACTTTAAATAGTTTAAGTTTTATATAGATTTGAATAATTGTCTTTTAGAATTTATTTTGGGGTACGATTCATGCACTGTAGGATTTAAAATTGGTAGAAGTAAATTAGATAAAAACCGAAACCGAATTCAAAACAATTGTCCATATTAAAATGAACATCTCAAATTCATAAGGTCCTTGTGTACAACTAACCGGGATAACTCACGTGTTTAATTGAATCGTCTTTAGCTTATTTATGGATAATTACCTTTTCCTAAGGAATTTCCTAAATTTGCTCTATAACAATACACCGACAATTCCCAACACAATAGCTTTGCCTACGAATAATGCTCGTGTGGTAGTGAAGTTTTTAAAGAAACTATTCTCTCGGTTTGGAACCCCTCGTGCTATTATAAGCGATCGTGGAAACCATTTTTGTAATGACCAATTCGAAAAGGTTCTAAAGAAATAAGGAATTACACATCGTCTTTCTACGGCTTATCACCCGTAAACGAGTGGGCAAGTCGAGTTTTCAAACCGAGCTTTTAAGAGGATTTTAGAAAGGTCGATTGGAGAAAACTGTGCTTCATGGTCCGACAAACTCGATGACGCTTTATGGGCCTTTCGTACCGCTTATAAGACACCTATCGGTTGTACTCCTTATAAGTTGGTTTATGGAAAGAATTGCCACTTTCCTATTGAATTGGAACACAAGGCATATTGGGACCTAAAGCATGCCAATTGTGACTTGAAGACCGCGGGAGATCACCTTCCCCAATGATAATTAGCATTGAGTGGATCGAGTCGAGCTCATGACTCGGTAATAAAAATTGAGGTGCCTCGTGGGGGAGATGCCATGCTTATCCATGTACATATTATCGCTTTCTAATGTAGTTAATGAGAGAGGATTTGTGCCCTTCCAACTCGTTGTCTTGTGGTTGTTTGTGAATATGTTATCTAGATCATCGCCACGATTGAAGAATCTCGTGTTCGTTTACCTGAGCCTCGATCGTTTGCTTGAAGAACTTTTCACGAATCCATGACGTATCCTTGATTGTTATAACAATTATCTTTTAGCATAATTCATAAACGGCTTTAGATATATTGTTGATCACCCTTTCCATGCTAGATCCTAAGCATTCGACTCTTCGTCTCTAGTATGGGGGTGCTCCACCTTTAGACTCAAAACATTGAGGACAATGTTTAATTTTATTATGGGGGGGGTGAATAAATACTTGTCTTGCTACGTCCTCACGCTTTCCAATTTTCATTGTTTTGTTTTGTTTTGTTATAAATAAGGCTAAAAATGGCCAAATTCTAAAATTTTTCTTAGTTTTCATGAGTGTTTTTAAGACACGAGTGTATATTTTCCGACGGGTAGAATAAGAGTTAATTTTTGACTTGATGGGAATTTGGAGCCCTTTACGTTCCTTAACCCGCTTAAATCAAGTTTTGCTAGACTTTTCTATAGGAAACTTTAAAATGCATTCTCTAAACTTGAAAAGGTCTAAGAAAGTGCAAGATCCTATAGGTGACTTGAAAACCCAAACTTTGATTAAATATAGTCTTAATGAAGCTAATCCAAATTTGGCTTAATTTTGACTTGCATGGCTAAGTATTCACGAGTCTCTTTAATTAGAGGTCTTTAAATAGTGAAGAACGAGAAGTGATAGAGTTAGAAAAGTGATCATGCTAAACGTAGAACATGAAAATGTTCTTTCAAAAACTCATATGTTTTTAAATGTGGCTTTTTCTCCCATAAGATCAATGCATTAGGAATAATTAATTGCAATAAGTAAGGTCGTACGATTTGAAAGGTTATTTAGCTTCTTGCCCAAGATCGTTTAAAAGTTGCTCGTGGTTGAATAGAGTTCATAGCCAAGGCATAACTTATTGAATCGGGATGCGAATATTGGTGGTGTTCCAAAAAGGCCATAACAAGGCATGAGGACTCTATTTTGTTGCTAAAGGTCCAAGATGATGTGAAGAATCATTATTCTAAAAAATCAATATAAAGGATCGAGATACAAGACGAAAAGCAATTACTCCCCTAAAGATCATGGAGAAGTGTATCCAAAAAGACCCTAACAAGGTATAAGGATAAATATATCCAAGTCTGAAAAGGAGGCGGATCGTTGTATATCAAAATCCAAAATACAGACTGAAAAAAATGATGAAGTCGTGGTCCAAGTATGAAGAATCTCTCAAAAACGTCAAGTGAAGAAATTCCAAATTATGAAGGGAAGACCATTATTTCAAGAACGTCTTCCGAAGATTCGAAGTATGAAGTACATTCCAAATATCGGTCCGAGAAAGGTCTCAAATCGTGAAACGAGTTATGCCAAGATATGAACTTAAGGAGATTACGAGAAGTCGTTTTAAAAGATTTTGTCCTCTAGCTAACTATCGATTAAATCGTGCTACTTTATTTTTGGACTAATAAATATTCAAATAAGTCAAAATGAATCACTTGGGATCCATGACAAATAGTTAAAAAAAGTCTAGACACCTTTTCTTTCATAATAACTAGGATTGCGGGGAGAAAAAGTATTACACAATTTGGACGTATGAGTAGTGTTAGCATTGTGACTTGTACCAACAATGATATTGTTTTTGCACTTAGCATGAAATGTATGACAATCAAGGATGACGAACTTTACTCTATGATACATTCACTTTTATTCATTGACCCTAAAAGTCACATTCGTGATGAAAATCATACATTATGTCTTTAACACATCTTAGTAGTATAGCAAGTTTGTTTTTCAATAAAGGATAATAAAATTGAATATTGGAGATGCTTAGATACTTTATTCTAGCATTGTGTGAGGGCACGGTAATGGTTTAGTATGGGGGAGTGATGAGATGGCATTTATACATGATCTCATCGTTTTTTTCGGGCTTTAAATACATAAAATGTCATAAAAATACCATATATATATATATATATATATATATATATATATATATATATATATATATATATATATATATATATATATATATATATATATATATGCTTGTGTTTGTTACTTGTGTATTTTAGGTATGGATATCGTGAAAAGGACAAAAGATCACAAGAAACAAGGAAAAACGAACATAAGAAACGAAGCCGCACAATACCGGGCCCTAGTCTATGATTTTTTAAGAAAAGACCTTGAAGTATTGAAGATGTTAAAGAATGATCCCTCATCTATGAATAAATGATACTTAATAACCTTGTATATTAATAATTACAAGTTTGGTTCCTTAAGTTTGTCAAAATTACAAAAAGGTCCCCCAACTTTGAATAAATAGCAAGTTTAGTCCCTCAAGATTGAAGATTTGTCAACAATGGTTCTCCACAATGTCAAACATACATAGAAGACCTTTAAAGTTAAAGAATGTACAAGATCAGTCCTTCAAATATCCAACAATGGCAAAACAAGTCCTTATTAATCCTTGTTACAAAGTTTTTGGGGCAAAAGTGTGAAAACTAAAAGTTTAATAACAAAGGAAAACAGATTTAAGGGCTGAAAGACTTTGTTTAAATGTTTTGCCAAAAGCCATGGACCATTTATGCCATTCTGAAAGTTTGAATCCCTTAACACGCGCCAAACACTTTCTTTCCACAAAATACGGATCAAACTAGTTACTATTCACCTTCTTCACCCCAGTAACTAATTCACTTAAAACAAGGGGTAAATCAAAATTACCCTAACGCATGTCTGATTAACCTTCACACGAATCATTCCCACACTTAACCTCACCCATCCCATCAACGTGGACCCCACTCCCAATTCCCTTTCAAACAATCAGAGAACAACTTAACCTCCAAGTCATCCAACATGGCACGATCAACGCTTTACACTTCATACTTGGTCCCAAAAGCAAAAACAAACGACCAAGATCATTTTGGACAACTCATCATTCAAAAACGTTCAAGGGCATTTCAGAGATTTTGTAGCTAGGATTTATGTATTCTATAATAGTTCATTAACACTATAAAAGGAGACCTCGGCCTGTGAGAGTCCCTTTGGCCTGTGAGAGTCCCTTTGTTCCATTTTCCTTGCAATCTACTTGTAATTGCTTTCATATCAATATAAGTTTGTGTATTTTGCATTTATGCAATTGTAATTCCTTTATATTGAATGAAGTTGGTATTAGTTGCTTGAATCTGTGTTCCACAATCATATTGAAGTTGTTTTGTTGGTTATTGTTTGATACGTTTGATTTCGTAAAGGTTTCAAAGTTTTTCAAAAAGGTTTTTGAAAGCAGTTTTGATCCAAGGATTCAAGGCTATACCATTTGAAGCCCTTGGATTCTAGGTGTTTAGATCCACTCGCTGGCTACCCAAGACCTTAGTTCTTGAGTGGTTAGCTTGGATTTTCATTGGAAATGTTTTTACAAGTGTTTGAAAGGTGGTTAATACCCCTGCTGTTTTGATATACCCCTGCTTGCTTATTACTTGTACTAACCCCTAACCAAAAGCCTTAAGCTCTTTCAAGCTTGATAACACCAAGCTCGTGAAGGGTTTTAAGCCTTTGGATAGGCTGTTTGCTGGTTTGTGTTGGAGATCCATTGATTAACCAAGATCTGTTGTAGATCTTTGGTTCTTACTTGCATCCATTCCTTGTCCAAGACCTTGGTCACTCTCTAGTTGTTGAGAGTGGTCCAAGAAGCATTGTTGACTCCCCATAGGAAGTAATTGGGGAGATTCACACATTTCTTTGAGTTTCCCCTAAAAATTATTTAGTTTAATTTCTGTTATGTGATTCGCCATGTGATTTGTTGATTTTGTGTTTGAGTTTTAAGTTTTATTGTCTAAACCTGTTAGTTGTCACCTAGTTGAGATATTTGAAGGATAAAATCAGTAGGTTATTTAGAAAAATAAAAAGTTTGTTTGAAAAAGGACTAAAACAAGGTTGTTTGGGATTTTGGGATAAAAAGGCCTTGTGGCCTTGTGCCCTTGCTTCTTAGGGTTTTTCTACTCTAAACAAGTCATTTGTACGCTGTTTTGGTCATTGGTTAAGTTTCATCAAGTGGGGAAAAGAATTTGCAAGTTTTTGGTAAAATCAGTCTAAGTGTTTTGAAATTGGCCAAACACATCAGAAGCCATAAAATCTTTGTTTGTTGGATTCAGGGTTTGATTTTTGGTTTGGGAAGAGTTTTTGTGGTGTTCTATATGTGTTATATCTGTTTGTTAACTTTGGTGGCTTATTGAGTGAGCTAGGGCTTATAGAAGTTAACTGAAGTGGTCATTCGCATCAGCAAAGTGACCACTCCTGTTTTGCTTTGCATTTGATTATCTAGTGATTGCCCTGCTATCTATTTGCTTGTTACTTGTTATTTTGCTGCTTGTGTACCGGTTTTGCTTATTGGATTATTTATTTGAAGGCTCATAAGCTAACTGGCTTATTGGCCAATATTTGCCAAAAACTGAAATCAAGTTGGCTAATTGGCCTCCTTGATTCAAAGGATTCAGCCTTGATTCCTTCACAAAAGTTGCTCAAAACAAGCTCATAAACAAGTCCTGACAATTTGGTAACATTTGGTGCACTTTGATTTTTGGTCAAATAAGCTCATTTTTGCTTATTTTTCAGTTCTGCTTATTGGTACATGCAACAACTTAGTTTTTGTGATAGGTGTTAATACTAGGATTTTTGCAAATCCTTTTGATGTTCGTTTATCGTTCCACAAATCGACTCGAATTGATATCCGGTTAACGTAAGATTTATTTGTTTTTGGTGAATAAATTCTTTTTGGTATTTTAAACTAATTAAAAATTAAAATTAAGCAAAAGACTAATTAAACTATTTAAAAAATCTAATTTAAACTAATTTAAATAAAAACTATTTTGAAAACTTAAACAAAATTTAAAACTAAATTGATGAGAAAAATAAAAATACTTTTAATGAAAACTATTTTTAAATTTATTTTTTAAACAAAACTATATTAATTGAAAACTACTTTTAAACAAAAACTAAATTTTAAAACGATTAAAATAAAAACTAAAATTTAGAAACAAAACAATTTAAAATTTATAAAAGTAATTAAAAAATATTTTTTTTTCTTTTTATTATTATTATTTTTTTTATTTAAACTAAACTTAATAAAACGGAATTTATGTAAAACTTGTAAATAAAACTAATTTAAAGCTTTGAAATTAATTAACATAAAACTTGTATTAAAACTTTATTAATTAAAACTAGTATTAAAAACTTATGTAAAACTGCCAGAAAACAAGATACCCTATATTAATTAATAGACGTGAAGTTTAACACAAATAAAGATCTAGCTCAAATGGTAAGGCGTATGGCTGCTATACGAGAGGTCAGGGGTTCGAGTCCCCTGACAGACAACTTTTAGCTATTTATTTTTTTTGGTACTTTTTGGAATATATTTGGAAGCAACAAATCAAATGGATTTGTTTCTTTGCACAATATAATATATCATCAATATAAATTTAACCAAATAAAACATAACAACTTATCAAATAAGCAAATAAGCAAATGAGTTCTGAAAATAATAAGCTGACACGTTTTAAGCTTAAACAAAACTTATACTAGTAAATCAAACCTTAAAATAAATCAACTAATCAATTCCTAGGATTAATTTAAGCAGATAAAGCTAACAAATAATCAACAACAAATAATCAGCTAAACCAAAATAAGCACATAAGAGCTAAATATCCAAAAACAAAGCAGAATTAAAAGTAACACTAAATCAACAAATCAAAAAATCATAAGCAGTTTTGAACTTAACTAAATAAAACAAAAGCAGACTAAGCGACTTATCAGATTAAATAACACAACAAAATCAAATAAAATTAAACAGAAATAATCAGTGACAGCTAATCAAATAAGCAAAGGACCTAATAAGCAATAAACTAAAAATAAATCTGATAATAAAAAACAGATCCAAACGAACTTAAAAACACAAGCAGATAAAACATATATCACTTAAACATAACAGTTCAAAATATTAGCAGATAATATGAAAACTTAACAAAAAAAATTAAAAAGAAGATTAAAACCTGATGGAGATATCGTTGGGAAGAAGATCGGCGCTGAGCCGTCTTTGTGAACAAATCAGAACCGAACACCACCAATCTTCATCACCATCAACAACACCATGAACAGTGAACCAAACCACTTTTAATATACTTTCCCAGTAGGGGAAATTCAATATGATCCACTTTCTATTTATTATTTATTTTTCAATTATAAAATCAAACAATTAATGATAAAAAAAGATTTAAAATTGCAATAACTTTAAATAAAATGAATCAGACGAGAGGTATTTTAACTGAAATAAAAATTTCATTAATAATCAAAAATTATTACAATACTGGAAACTGAAAGTACAATTTTCCTATCATCTAATAAAATTAAAACTAAATTAACACTACTCCTAATTAATTAAATAAAACAGAAAAATAAAGAAAATGGAATAATCCTTTTACACGTTATGGAGTGGGGTTTTATAGGAAAACCCTAATCTCCTTGGTGCTCACGTCTTGTAATCAGGGCCGCATCTTTCTTCCCTTTCTTTTCTCACACTTGATCAATGGCTGAAATTTGTCCTTACTTCACACGGATTGCCAGGTTGGCGTGTTTGTTTTTCTTCATGCTGATGTGGGATGATTATATTGGTGGGTTTGGTAGTGGTGAGGTGTTCCATCCAATCACAACAAGGAAACAGGCCACGTGAGATGGAGGACCACTTTTATGATTTCTTCCGAAAAACTTGGGGATTTAATCCCTAAGTGTGTGAATCACACACTTAAGGAAAACCCCCAATTTTGGGTGGGTAATTTCTGTGATGGTAAATTAGGGTTAGGTTAAACTGTGTTTGTGTATGAGAGAAGGGGAGATAAACAGTGAGGGGTTTTTTTTATTGTTTGTATCGAAGGTGGAGTGTGGGGTAAATAAAAAGTGAGGTGGTTGGTTTATTTGTTGTGTGAGTTGACTGATTATTTGACCAAGCGCATTGTTATCTCCGTCCCATGTTTTCACCAAATGGGCTTTTGGCCAATTGTTTCTAACCGTCCCATGTTTTCACCAAATGGGCTTTTGGCCCAATTGTTATTCACATTTCATCCGTATGTTTAAGACATGGGCTCTTGTTGGGATTTTAGGTGAAAAGTGGTTTCTTAGCTTATGTTAATGGGCTTTTGGGCCCATTAATCCAAATGTGGGTCCCATAAGCCCGTTTAACTCCATAAATATTAAATCTGCTGAATACGAGCTCGATTTCGGCTTTGTGGATCTTTTCTTCAAAGTCGTGTCGGTTTAGCCGGTTTTCGTGAACTTGGGCACACTTTTGGTCTTTGACTTCGTCTTTGTCTCTTTCTTGGACTTTTCTTCAAAATTTGACCGTGAAATCCCGTAATTTCTTTCCTTTTGATCGTTTGTACCTATTTTAACGCAAAAACACAAAACCACGCGTAATTCCGTCTTTTAAGATATAAAACACATGATTAGGTCTTGTTTTTCCTTGATTTTAGCAGCAAAAGGATAAGTGTTTACACACTTATTAAATCCCCTACACTTGACCATTGCAATGACCCCATGCAATGCATTATTTTAAAGCATAAAGTTACATTTTTCTCATAATTAATCCATCTCGGCCTTTATTAAGATATTCTAATACTACTACGATGAAAAGATAAAGACAAAAGTTTTAACAATTTATTAACTTGGAATTATTTGATGGAAGAAACTTGTAAAGAAATCTAAGACTTTTATTTGGGCTTTGGTGTCAAGAATATAAATCACCCTCAAGTTTCACGTTCCGCATACCAAGCTTAAAAACGAGATCATTGTTTACCATAAGTCCTCAAGTTAAAACCACTTATATAAGACAATTGTGTAATACTCTTTCTCCAATTCCTACGTTGTATCTCTAGATTTTATTTATTGTCATTCACCCGTAGGCTCATTTGACTTATTTGATAATTATTAGTCCAAAAATGAAGGCCAAACGGTGCAAACCCGATACTCTAAACCTAACCTCGTCCTCAAAAACGTTGTCACTAAAGTAAGTCCACATCAAGGATGATTTAACACGATTTGGGGAATAAATTCCTGGACCCAAAATTTGGCCAATAGTACTACTTATTAATTATTCTTCCAAAGTCATGTTGACTTTATGTGGAGTTTAGCAAGTTCACATCATATACCCTTAGGCTCTTTAAGATGTAAAAATGCTCCCCGTCTATTGTCCACACCCTAAGGCTCCTTAAACGATAAACGAGGGAATTGATTTTTGATCAATTTTTATTCAACACTTACCATGCCATACACCCTAAGGCTCTAATGACAATGTTCGTGCTACATGCCCCACACCCTAAGGCTCCTTGAGGTCATGTTTTAATCTTATTCTTTCTTTATTTATGATATATATAGTAGGCCAAATTCCACGGTCCCATGGTCTGAATACCTCCTACTTAGTGGTTATGAGCCACCTTAGTCGGAAGTCCACAACGCTAGCACCCTCAATATGTTCATGCTTTAATTACAAGGAGAATAAAGATTTGGCTAAGAGTTAAGATATCGAATCTACACCGCAAGAATCCTTATTTATTAAGCAATTAAATATACAAGCAGGAAGAAAGAGCCACAAAAACTCATATAAATAAGAATTATCCCTTAAACTTATTATCAACTCTATCATCTCTCGTTCTACACAATTTAAAATCTCAAGGAATGAGACTCGTGGATGCTTAGCCTAATAATCCAATTAAGGTCCATATGGTTAAGGATACTAGCTAGAGTAAACTTGGATAAGTAAACTCGGGTTGCGTCAAAATATTCACGACGGGCCTAATATATCAAAGAGATCTAAACTTGTTAAAACCATTTTATTCATTTATTTATTTTTGACTTTATTCTAGAAATGGAAATTATTAATACGATGCGAGGAAAGAAAATAATTGGAAATACTACTAGGCCAAAATAGATTAAAAATTTGAAAAACGTTGAAAATTTTTTAAATTTTCCGGTTAAATGGGGTCAAATTCATGGAAAAGCCCACTAAAATTCGATAAAAACCCCCCTACACTTAATATAAACATTGTCCTCAATGTTTAAGCATGTGGAAGAATAAACTCCCCTACACTTAGGACATTGAGTACGTTGTTTAAAATCGAGCTAAGAAAGGGACAATTAAAGTGATTACATTTATTCGTGTTTTATTTATATACAAGATTGAATCACAATAGCAAAAACTTATCGAAGGAACCGGGTACACGGGAAACACGGGAACACGGTTCGCGTCAAAAACACCAAAATTGGATCATTAAGCACATGTCCCTGCACAATCACAACACACAAAACAAACAACCTACACGGCTCCCCCTACACTTATTGGTGAAAATGGGTGAAAGATAGATAATCGGGTTGCCTCTCGAGAAGCGCTTGTTTTTGTTAACCGAGTCACGAGCGTGACTCGACCCCGAATTAAATGGTCCGTGGGGAAGCCTCTAATGTAATACCGGGATCAAAAATCTTATCCTCGATCCCGGATGAACATAATAAATGAGAGGCAGGAGGATAAGTCATGAAAGGTAGAAAAGTCCTCTCAACATACGAAAAGTATGTGAGGTCGTGATCCACGGGAGGTGGGGTGGGTAAATGAGAAAAATTGTCATCCCCCAAAGACAATGGATGGTCACTATTCGGCAAAGCCGTAAAGGTATCAATCATAGAATGGTCAATGTCACCTCCCGGGTCAAAGCACTCATCCTCCGTAATGGTGTATAAAGGAGTGGATGAAAGGTGCTCGGGAGGGGGGCTTGGGACAATATCTTCATAAATAAAATTATTAAAGAGAATATCCCCCACCGTGTCATCATCATCAATACCCGGAGGTATTAAGAGATTGTCAATTTCTTCCATATATGGGTCATTATTCTCAACGGGAGTAAAAGACGGAGGTAAAGATTCATTGATAGGAGTAGAATTCAACGCTTCAATTTGAGAAATAAGAAGATGAACTTTCAATAATTTTTCACGAAGAATAACGTCTTCCACCTCATCTAAAAGAGCAAGTTCATCGGTGAACTCCTCATAAGCCGGAAAGAATAAATCGAGATCGCCCTCATCTCCCGGTGGAAATGGGTGAAAAGGAGAATTTTCAAATGTGAAATCCTCATAACATGGAGAAATGTCATCCGTAAGAGCGACCTCATCCGTAAGCTCCGCAAAAATCGGCACATCACAAACTTCTTCAAAGAATTTGTCGAGACAAAAATCACTAATCTCACTCGATGTATCACAATCCTTAGATGCCTTTGGGATATCGAGAGAAGGAATTACAATTGCACTAGGACATTGAGCACAAAGATCATTCCAAGAAATAGAATTCTCATCGTCATCATCATCATAATAGTAAGAACGCACAAGAGGAGGAGTAAAAGCACTAAGATTAGATACTTGTTCTTGTCGGCTTTCGTCATGTGAACTAACTTTGAGTTGTTTTAAGTTTTCTAGAATTTCATCCCAACTAGGGAGTTGTTCTTCAAAAGAAGGTTGATGAACGACGGAGTATTGTGGGGGTTCAAAATTTTGACAACCGGAATTATAGCACGGATGTGGCTCATAATTCATTGGTTGACAATAAGAAGTATCATGAGGGCCCCCACAATAGTTGCAACACAGGTATGAAGAAAAACCCGGTGCATTTTGTGGATATGGATACTCATATATGGGAGAGGTGAAGTACGAATTGGCTGAATTACAAAGTGGAAAAAATCCAAATTGTATATTGTCGAGATGATAGCCGCATCGCTCACATGGACACCATTGGCATGTTTGATAACCATTCCATGGTCTCTCACATCTGACGCAATACGAATCCATGAAGAATTAAAAATAAGAGGGGTAGAGAAAAGAATTAAACACAATAGAGGATAAAGAGGAGTATTTTTGGTGTAATACTTTAGGAAAAGTATTACTTATGGATTTTTTTTTTAATTTTTTTTAGTGCAAATCTTAGGAAAGAGTTTGCTTTTGATGATTTTTTAATTTTTTTGTATTTTTATCTTTTTGATTTTTTTATGTTTTAGATTTTTTAACAAGAAACGTAACGTTCAAAAATGACCGGATCCCAAAATCCAAATCGTCTTACGACAAATAGTCAATCGTAACGAGCGAAGCGGCAGCGGCGCCATTTTAATATAGAGATTTTGCAAGGCAAATCTTTTAAGCAATTATTGTTCGTTTTCCTCGACTCACTCGAATTGATCTCAAATTAACGTGGACTTAATTTGTTTTTGGTAAAATATATTTTTGGAAATTTTAAAAACTAAAATAAAAACTAAATATAAAAACATAAACAAAATCTACTTTTAAACTATTTTCAAATTAAACTAGATTAATTAAAAACTTGTAAAAATACTTTAAATGAAATAAAACTCAATTAATTGAAATAAACTAATTTTATACTATTTAAAAAAAACTATTTTAAAGACTATTTATGAAAACTATTTTTAAAAACTAATGAAATATTTTTTTGTCTTTTTATTTTTTTTAGAAAAACTGAATAAAAGAAAACTTTAAATAAAACTTTTATATAAAAAAAAATTAATTAAACTAAAATTGTATTAAAACTTAATTAATTAAAACTGACAGAAAATTAAAACCCTATATTAATTAAAAAGCGCGAGTCAATACATAAATAGGAGTGCAGAGCAGTTGGTAAGGCATATGGCTGCTATACGAGAGGTCAGAGTCCCCTGACAGACAACTTTTAGCTATTTATTTTTTTGGTACTTTTTGGAATATATTTGGAAGCAACAAATCAAATGGATTTGTTTCTTTGCACACTATAATATATCAGCAATATAAATTTAACCAAATAAAACATAACAGCTTATCAAATAAGCAAATAAGCAAATGAGTTCTGAAAATAATAAGCTGACACGTTTTAAGCTTAAACAAAACTTATACTAGTAAATCAAACCTTAAAATAAATCAACTAATCAATTCCTAGGATTAATTTAAGCAGATAAAGCTAACAAATAATCAGTAGCAAATAATCAGCTAAACCAAAATAAGCACATAAGAGCTAAATATCCAAAAACAAAGCAGATTTAAAAGTAACACTAAATCAAGAAATCAACAAATCATAAGCAGTTTTGAACTTAACTAAATAAAACAAAAGCAGACTAAGCTACTTATCAAATTAAATAACACAACAAAATCAAATAAAATTAAACAGAAATAAGTAGTGACAGCTAATCAAATAAGCAAAGGACCTAATAATCAATAAACTAAAAATAAAACTGATAATCAAAAACAGATCCAAACGAACTTAAAAACACAAGCAGATAAAACATATATCACTTAAACATAACAATTCAAAATATTAGCAGATTATATGAAAACTTAACAAAAAAATTAAAAAGCAGATTAAAACCTGATGGAGATACCGTTGGGAAGAAGATCGCGCTGAGCCGTCTTTGTGAACAAATCAGAACCGAACACCACCAATCTTCATCACCATCAACAACACCATGACCGAACCACTTTTAATATACTTTCCTAGTAGGGGAAAGTCAATATGATCCACTTTCTATTTATTTATTTATTTTTCAATTATAAAATCAAACAATTAATGATAAAAAAGATTTAAAATTGCAATAACTTTAAATAAAATGAATCAGACGAGAGGTATTTAAATGAAATAAAAATTTCATTAATAATCAAAAATCATTACAATACTGGAAACTGAAAGTACAATTTTCCTATCATCTAATAAAATTAAAACTAAATTAATCCTACTCCTAATTAATTAAATAAAACAGAAAAATAAAGAAAATGGAATAATCCTTTTACACGTTATGGAGTGGGGTTTTATAGGAAAACCCTAATCTCCTTGGTGCTCACGTCTTGTAATCAGGGCCGCATCTTTCTTCCCTTTCTTTTCTCACACTTGATCAACGGCTGAAATTTGTCCTTACTTCACACGGATTGCCAGGTTGGCGTGTTTGTGTTTCTTCATGCTGATGTGGGATGATTATGTTGGTGGGTTTGGTAGTGGTGAGGTGTTCCATCGAATCACAACAAGGAAACAGGCCACGTGAGATGGAGGACCACTTTTGTGATTTCTTCCGAAAAACTTGGGGATTTAATCCCCAAGTGTGTGAACCACACACTTAAGGGAAAACCCCCAATTTTGGGTGGGTAATTTCTATGATGATAAATTAGGGTTAGGTTAAACTGCGTTTGTGTATGAGAGAAGGGGAGATAAACAGTGAGGGGTTTTTTTATTGTTTGTATCGAAGGTGGAGTGTGGGGTAAATAAAAAGTGAGGTGGTTGGTTTATTTGTTGTGTGAGTTGACTGATTATTTGACCAAGCGCATTGTTATCTCCGTCCCATGTTTTCACCAAATGGGCTTTTGACCCAATTGTTTCTAATCGTCCCACGTTTTCACCAAATGGGCTTTTGGCCCAATTGTTATTCACATTTCATCCGTATGTTTAAGACATGGGCTCTTGTTGAGCTTTTAGGTGAAAAGTGGTTTCTTAGCTTATGTTAATGGGCTTTTGGGCCCATTAATCCAAATGTGGGTCCCACAAGCCCATTTTACTCCATAAATATTAAATCTGCTGAAAACGAGCTCGATTTCGGCTTTGTCGATCTTTTCTTCAAAGTCGTATCGGTTTAGCCGGTTTTCGTGAACTTGGGCACACTTTTGGTCTTTGACTTCGTCTTTGTCTATTTCTTGGACTTTTCTTCTTTGACCGTGAAATCCCGTGTTTTCTTTCCTTTTGATCATTTGTACCTATTTTAACATAAAAACACAAAACCACGCGTAATTCTGACTTTTACGATATAAAACACATGATTAGGTCTTGTTTTTCCTTGATTTTAGCGGCAAAAGGATAAGTGTTTACACACTTATTAGGTGTCATTTTTCTCAGCTTATTATCATATCTGGAAGGTTTCAGCTTAATTGGTTAAGGTTTTGCTAGAAAACTAGCTTATTTGGCTTTTTCATTGTGCTTATTTGCTTCTACAGCTTATTTCACTTGGCTTTTTGGTGTTTTTCTTGTTTATTATTCTTAGTTAAGCTATTTGTGAGCTTTTTAAAAAAGAATCAGCTTTTGAAACCCTCTAGAACTCAAACCCGACTATTTTGTCGTTTTGTGAAAAAGTACTTTGCTTATTTCTGGCTTATTGTTGAGCTTTTTCAAAATTTCTCTTTGCAAACTGCTTTATAATCAGAAAAGAAGAATGTGTGCTGAATTAATCTTATGGCATCTGTTGGTAATAAATTATAGCCAGCCTACTTGAGCGCTGACAAGAGTAAAACAAGCGTTGACAGGAGTAAAACAAACGCTGAAAGCTCAAGCGTTGACAAGACAAAGTCAAGCGTTGATACATTGAAGACAGCACTGATGGAAAGATATACTCTACGCGTTTATTGTATTCTAGATTACTTCTAGTAAAGATAGGAACAACAATGTATTTTCTATATTTATCTTTACCTAGAATAGTTGATACTCAGATTATTGTACAAGGCTTCTTATGTCTATAAAAGAAGACCTTTAGGTTAATGTTCAATATAAGTTTTCATACGTAAACTACTTTCATTATAAACAAGTTTGATATCATTAATCAAAGTGAAAGTTTGTTTATATCTTGTGTGTTCTTGTTTAAGTGTTAATTCCGCATAACACTTAGATTGTCATATACATATACAAAGGTTTCTCTAAGTGTATTACTTGATCTAATCTCGTATACATAAAGCTAAATCGATCTAAGTTTGGGATCAACAAGTGGTATCAGAGCTTGTTGAGGAACTTTTGATCTTAAAGAACACAAGAACCCTAAAAATCACCAAAACCCCAATTTTCTCAAAAACCCTAACAACATCATGTCAAATCCAGAACTAACCTCCTCCTCCTCACCTTTACCAAACATCAAGATTCCCATGCTTGATGCAACCAACTTTGAATTATGGAAATTCAACTTTGAACAATACCTGGGGATCTTTGACTACACACTCTGGGAGATTATTGAATATGGAAACACATTCGATAAGGCTCAAAAGATTGCTAATGCTATTGTTGGAAGAGCAGCTGTTGCTGGATGTTCTGAAGCTGATAAGAAAGAAAAGCCTGATGATGGTAGAGCTGTGGCTGCTGAAGACATAACAAAGAAAAGGGTTGATATGAAAACCCTAAATATTCTGAAACTCTCTTTGGGACAAGAGAACCAGCATAAATACAGAGGTTATGAATCTACTAAGGACCTTTGGGCAGCTCTTGAAGTTGCATATGGTGGCAATGAAGATACTAAGGAAGAGAAAAAGAAGCAACTCATGCATGATTATGCTGTCTTCAAGGCTCAACCTAATGAAAAGCTTAGTAGTGTGAGAAGCAGATTGCCTGATATTACAAGCAAATTGTCCTTCTTGGGGACACAACTTGGTGATGTTGATATTAATGCCACTTTTCTTAAAAGTCTTGGTGAGGCGTGGAAGATTGAGGCAAGATCTATTCTTGCCAATAATACTTACAGAAGTTCCACGTTTGATGATATCTACAACAAACTGAGGCTGTTGGAAGATGAAACTCTTTTAGAGCATGGAAGCAAGTCCACCAACAATAACATGGCCTTCTTTTCTCATAGTGAAGGTCAATTCAATCAGAAGGACTCCTACATGCATCCAGTTACTGGATCATCATGTGTCAGCGCTGGAACATGTCCTGTCAACGTCTCCTTTTCAGACGCTGACACATTGAAAAGTGACTCACCAAGAGTTAAACCTGCTGGTTTGGACCTGGATACTGTATGTGCTTATATTGCTTCTTTGCCCAATGGTTCAGTGATTACATATGAGGACCTTGAGCAGATAAGTGATGAGCACTTGGAAGAGATGGACATTAAGTGGAACATGGCTCTTGCTAGTATAAGAGCAAACAGGTGGAACAAAAGGTTTAAGAAGAAGATGACCTTCAATGCAAAAGACACAGCTGGATTTGATAAATCCAAAGTTGAGTGCTACAACTGTCATCGTATGGGGCACTTCATGAGGGAATGCAGATCTCCTAGAAGATCTGATGCTGGTAAACCCTCAATTCAAATTGTTAAAGCTCAGGATCCTAAGGCCATGGTTGCAGTTCAAGGAATTGATGGAATGGGATGGGATTGGAGCTATTTGGCTAAAGATGTAGAAGAGGATAAAGCTTTGGTTGCTGAAATTGAAGAAGAAGAGCATGTTGAATATGCTCTCATGGCACACTCCTCCTCTTTATCTGATAATGAGGTATACGATGATGCTTTTTGTAGTAAAGGTTGTAGGTTAAACACTGAGAAACTTAACAAAGAGGTGTTAAGATTATTAGATGAAGTGAGTACTAAAAGATGCAAATTGTCTAATTACCAACTAGCTCTCACTCAAACTGAGAAGACAGTTTCTGAATACAAGAAAATGGAATTTGACTTAAAAGATAAAATAAATATCTTAAAACATGAGTTAAATGCTAGTATGGATATTAGAAACATCATGGAAAGGGTTAATGGTGAGTTACAGGCTAAGTTAGATGAAGCCATTAAAAACAAAGATAATGTTGGCCTTAAAATCCAGAGATTTGATAAGGCAACACAAACCCTAGGTGAATGTGTGAGTAAACAAAGGGATCCTAAGGACATGACTGGGATTGGGATGAAAGACTACTCTGTGGTTCCACCACCAGCTGGTGACTTCTATGGTGTCCAACAAAAGGACCTATCTTGGACTGGTTTACCAGAACTCCAAGAGGAGGAATTCATTCCTCCACCAAGAGTTGTAACCCCAGTTGAAGAGTATCAACAAAAGTTGACTGACCTGAATGAATGGAAGAAAGCTAACCCTACCTTATTTGTTAAGGGTGGCTTGCTATGTGAAAGTCCTAATGAGTCAACTCTCATTAAGGTTACAAACCTAATCACTGGTAAAGTAGTTGACCTTGGCTCAAACACTGTTAGAAAACCTAGCATTAAGTATTTAGAGATGTATAGGAATACTAGGTCACCTAAAAGCCAAGTTAGCAATGATGGAACAGGCTTCTTCTCTTCTAGACCTAGGGTTGTGTCTAGAAAAGCCTGTTACACATGTGGTAGCTTTTCACACTTAGCATATAAGTGTGTCAACGCTCCCAAAGTCAGCGCTAACAGGAACAAAGTCAACGTTGTTAGAAAGTCAAACGTTGTCAGACCCAAACCTTGTGTGCAGCAAAGTCCACAAGTTGTTAGACCTGCCCCATTCTTCACTAGAGGGTCTAACACTCATGGACAAAGACCATTTCAAAAGACAAACACTTGGTCTAATAGGCAATGGGTTTCTGTAGCAAACCCTAGGTTCAACGCTGAAAAGGGTAATTTCAGTGTTGACAAGACCAATTCCAACGCTGACAGAAACGTGACCAGACCTAAATATTTGCAACCACATGTAAGGGGTCTAAAGCTTCTTCAAGCTTGACATGGAGACCAAAGAAAGATCAAAACCCTAATGATAATGGGATTTCAATGACCTGCAACAGATTTAATTACATTTCAAGGGTCATTACAAAACCTATTGGGGTTAACTGGGTATTTCATCCAAAGAAGGATGAAAATGGGGTTGTTATGAGAACTAAGTCTGTTCTTATTGAACAACCAAATGAATCCAAGTCTGCTAAGGCTTGGGTTCCCAAAGAAAACAAACTTGTTTTCTTTATGTGCAGGGCATTCAAAGACAGGTCAATGATTTTGGATATTGGGATAGTGGATGCTCAAGGCACATGACAGGGAAGGAAGATTATCTGACAAACTTCACTCCCATTAAGGATGGTGATAAGGTTTACTTTGGAGGCGGATATGGTACTATCACAGGCAAAGGAACCCTTCTCACCAAGAATTTGCGTTTTGAGAACGTATTTTTGGTAAAGGAACTTGATTACAATCTTTTTAGTGTATCACAAGTCTGTGATAACAAAAATAAAGTTATGTTTACTGATACTGAATGTTTGGTGTTAAGCAAGGATTATAAGATCCCTGATGAGAAATATATTGAACATAGAACACCTAGGCATAAAGACATATACAATGTGAATCTTAATGGGATTAGAATGAATAACAATATGTCTTGTTTTTATGCTAAAGCTTCAGTAGATGAAAGTAATTTATGGCACATGAGACTAGGGCACATAAATTTTAAGAATATAAACAGGCTTGTGAGACTCTGCTTGGTTGATGGTTTGCCTGAGAAGGCCTTCTACAATGACCACTCTTGTGTTGCATGTCTTAAAGGCAAGCAGCACAAGGTCTCATTCAAGTCCAAACAGGTGCACTCTAGTACTAGACCTCTTCACTTGCTTCATATGGATCTCTTTGGTCCAACCAATATAGAAAGTTTGAATGGTAAGTCCTATTGCTTTGTTATCACAGATGACTTTTCTAGGTTTACTTGGACCTTCTTTCTAGCTATGAAGAGTGACACAGCTGACACTTTAATTGATTTTATCACTCAGACTGAGAAGAAAACTGGTAATGAAGTTAAAATACTTAGGAGTGATAATAGAGGTGAATTTAGGAATAAAAAGCTAGATGATTTTTGTGCCAGGAAAGGAATTACTAGGCAATTTAGTGTTGCCAGAACCCCACAGCAAAATGGGGTTGTTGAGAGGAAAAATAGAACCCTAATTGAAGCAGCCATAACCATGTTGGCTGATGCTCATTTTCCTATAGCCTTTTGGGCTGAGGCTGTTAATACAGCTTGCTATGTTTAAAATAGAGCATTGGTCAACAAAATTCAGAACAAAACACCTTATGAGTTACTTTGGGGAAGAAAACCTAATATTTGTTTTCTTAGACCTTTTGGTTGTCATGTAGTAGTTTTAGATACTAGTGATGCCTTAGGTAAATTTAGTGCAAAAGGTGATGAAGGCTACTTCATGGGGGTATTCAGTGCAGAGCAAGGGATATAGGGTTTATCTTAAATAGGAAAAACGTATTCTTGAAATAGTACATGTTAGGTTTTTAGAGAATAAACCTAGTGATCCTGAAAGTGGTCCAAATTGGTTGTTTGACTTGGAACCCTTATCTAGGACTTTAAATTATATGCCTGTCACTAATCCAGACATTGTGAAGGTAACTTCAAGTGTTGTGGAAGAACAAGTTGTTAATGTTTCAGGTACACAGGTTCATGAAAAGGTTAGATCACAAGCAGAAAAGTCATCTCCTATACAAGAGTATGTCACAATTCCAATATGAACAGATGCTTTTGCTGCTGCTGCTGCTGGTAAAGATAATGGTGGTCCCCAAGTACCACCAAATAACAACATGCATGGTCCTTCAGGCGCTGACAAAGGCAAATCTAGCGCCGAAAAGACCAATTCAGACGTTGATGGCTCAGACGTTGACAACAACAGTTCAAGCGTTGTTAGCTCACATGCTGACAAACAAGGTTCAGGCGTTGACAACACTTCTGCACATCTTTTCTCTTCCACTTTTGAACAAGGTGAACCTTCCAATTTATATGAAGAGGTTCATCCTCATGTTGATGAAAGAGAGTCTGAAGAAGAAGATATTGGCAACATGGAGAATGAGGTTGAGGACACCAGACTTTTTGAAGGAGGAGTTCTCACTTCTACTATGAAGAATCACCCCACTTCACAAATCATTGGTGATATTATGACTCCTGTTTAGACTAGAAGATCTCATCAAGGTCTTGGTGGGTATATTGCCAATATTCACAAGAAGGTTGATACCCCTCTTGTGCAAGCATGTTTGTTTGCCTGTTTTCTGTCACAACAGGAACCCAAGAAGATATTTGATGCTCTCAAAGAACCAAGTTGGGTGGAAGCAATGCAGGATGAGCTTCACCAATTTGCAATTCAGGATGTTTGGGAGCTGGTTGATTGTCCCAGATATGTCAGACCTATAGGGACAAGATGGGTTCTAAGAAACAAGAGAGATGAAAGAGGCATTGTGGTCAGAAACAAGGCAAGGTTAGTGGCTCAGGGATATACACAAGAGGAGGGGATAGACTATGAGGAGGTCTTTGCACCAGTTGCAAGGATTAAAGCTATTAGGATCTTTTTAGCCTATGCATCCTGCATGGGCTTCACTGTCTATCAAATGTATGTCAAGAGTGCCTTCCTCTATGGAACAATTGTTGAGGAGGTATATGTGATGCAGCCTCCTGGTTTTGAGGATCCAGAGAATCCAGATAAGGTGTATAGAGTCAAGAAGGCTATGTATGGACTTCATCAAGCCCCTAGAGCATGGTATGTTACTTTGTCTACTTACTTAGTGGACAATGGATTCAAAAGGGGCACCATAGATCAGACACTATTTACAAAGAAGAAAGGTAAGGATGTGTTGCTTGTTCAGGTCTATGTTGATGACATCATTTTTGGGTCTACTGATCCAAAGATGAGTGAGGATTTCTCCAAGCTTATGACAGACAAATTCAAGATGAGTGTTATGAGGGAGATGAACTTCTTTCTTGGTTTACAAGTTCAGCAGAAAGAAGATGGTATCTTCATCTCCCAGGATAAGTATGTGGCAGAGATCTTGAAGAAGTTTGGCTTTTCTCCACATGAAAAGAGGGCTACTACTCCTATGGATAGAGAACATCCTTGGGGAAAGATTGGAGATGGGAAAGATGTTGATGTCAGGCACTATAGATCCATGATTGGATCATTGATGTATCTTACAGCCTCCAGACCTGACATCATGTTTGCTGTGTGTGCTTGTGCACGCCATCAAGTTACTCCTAAGGAATGTCACCTTTATGCTGTGAAGAGGATCTTTAGGTACCTAAGATGCTATCCTAGTCTTGGTTTGTGGTACCCAAAGGATTCACCATTGGAGCTGATTGCATATTCAGACAGTGACTATGGAGGTGATAAGTTTTATAGAAAATCCACAACTGGTGGATGTCAGTTTCTTGGGAGCAGGTTGATATCTTGGCAATGCAAGAAACAAACAGTGGTGGCTAATTCTACAACTGAAGCTGAGTATGTGGCTGCAGCTGCTTGTTGTGGACAAGTTTTGTGGATTCAGAACCAGCTGTTGGACTATGGGTATAATTTCATGCATACCAAGATATTTGTTGACAATAACAGCACATTATGCATTATTAAGAATCCTGTACATCATTCTAAAACTAAACACATAGAAATTACACACCATTTTATAAGAGATTGTTTTGAAAAAGGTTTATTACAACTAGATAGGGTTGACACAGAAGAGAATGTGTCAGATTTACTAACTAAACCTTTTGATGCTGGGAGGTTTCAATACTTGGTAACAAGTATTGGAATGATCAATCTCACATAATATGTGTTTTGGAGTCTTTTTATAAAAGTATGTACATGATAATGCATTGTTATTGGTCTTTTTGAGGATTTAGATTTTCCACTATATTTTTCTAACACTGACAAAGGTTGCTTGAACGCTGATAAGTGTTTTTGTAACGTTGTCGGCAATATATTTGTCTAACGCTGACAAAGCTTCCCTCAACGCTGTCATGTGTTATCGGGGCGTTGTCAGCAACAATGTTAGTTTTGTGGTTTTCAATATAAATGTGCAGGTGGTGTTAGCAGTATACCATTGGATACAGAGTTGCTTATGGATCATTGGAGAAGCATTTGGACATGTTTTTATTTATGGATGATGGTTGGAATTTTTAAATTCCTATCTTGACATAAATTTTTATGTTCATTCATATTTTTAGCAACTTATGTATCATAGTTTAAGGGGAGGTTTTAGGAACCTTTAGGATGTTTGGGTATCCATATGATACTCTTATCACAATTCTAGATTGTGTCCACAGGTGAGTATGAGTTAGTTTTACTAAATCATGAGGCACTGTAGCATGCACAGTTGATATACTATGCATGCTGCCAAGACATTTTTGGCCTAGAATTGGTTGTGGTCTGTTGGGAGACTTGGGAATGATTTTGTCATGGGATTTACCTGGGAGTAACAAGGGATTTTATAAGGTAACTTGGTTGTTAAGAGTTTTGGTTAGCAAGGGACACTAGAGGACTGTTATGTCTCTCTTGCATAAGCAAGTGTGCATAACTGGACAGTGCTTGCCGCCCTATAATAATTATCAACTTTTTGGTTATCTTCTCTAGGATAAATTACTTTGTTAAGGCCATTTTTCGTTTTTAAACATTTTTATTTTTGGACGCTGACAAGTATTTTTCCAAGCGTTGTTGTGACCAATTTAGACGCTGACATGGCTATGGCAAACGTTGACAAGAATATAGCCGTTGGGCGTTGATAGGTTGTTTTTGACCGTTGACACTCAGTGGGACCTACCTAGTTATTACTTTTTGACATATTTTTAGGCCGTAATTTTGGGAGCTGATAACCTTCATTTAATGCATGTAATAAACTTATTCTTTTTCAATATTTTCATGATTACATTTTGAAAATACTTGCCTATTTTTGGGCCAATCACATGCATTTTATTCTCCATATATTTGGCTCCTATTTTTAAACAGGGTACCTATTATTCTTGTCTAACACAATTTTCTCTTATCAACTTCATCTTCATCAATCATTTTTAACAGCTTTCAACAATGACACCAAAGTTTAAAACATCCAATTTGGAATTGGGGTTCAGAAGTCAACACAACATGATCGCGTATCTTGAAGCTGATGATGCTCTGTTTCCCTAATACACACAAATGGTGGCGTATTTGAACGCATCTCCTTTTAGGTATGCTCTTTCTCATGCACCACTCATTCCTGTCACACATATTAAACAGTTTTGGAACAATGTTAGTTCCTCAACAGTTAATAGAGTGACTACATTATCTTCTATTGTTCATGGGAGAACATGGGTGTTTACTGAAGCTTTGGTACGCTAGGCTTTGCATCTTGATGATGCTGATGGTATAACTACCCTTCCCATTAGTGAAATAGAACAAGGACTAAGGGCTTTGGATTATCCTTTTCCTGCTCAAGGAACTTTAAATAAATATCATAAACAGGAGTTTCCCCTAGCCTGGAAGTACCTAATACATGTCCTCCTACAATGTTTGAGTCCCAAGTGCACTGCACACAATGAGATCAATAGATCTATTGCAAGTGCCATTGTGTGTATTGCTACTGGGCAAAAATTTAATTATTCCAAAATGATTTTTGAGGGCATGTGTAAAAATAAAGGGAACAAAATGACTTTAGCTTATCCCAGATTTTTACAAATGGTTTTTGATGTCCAAGGATACTGCACAAGGGATCATAATGATTTTTATTAGATCCCTGTGCAAAAGAAAGCAATTTTTATGAAGATGAACTCACCCCCACATCGTGACCTACCCCTAACCCCAGCTATGATTGCTGTCATTGAAGCAACTCAACCCCAACCAGACCCCCAACCCCATATTGACCCAATACCTGAACCTTTACCTTCACCCCAACATATGCAAATTCACCAAGAACCCTTCGACGCTGACATGTTAAATGTTGGCGTTGATGTGCCTATTTCAAACGTTGACACTCAACCTTCACAGACCCAAACACCCCTTAACCAACCCACATCCACCCAATCCACATCATCATCTCCACCAACACAATATAGGTTACAACAACGCCAAAGGACTACTGGAGTGTTCTCCTCTAGTGGTCCTACCCATGTAGCAGAGAGAACCACCACCACAAGTGCGGTTGGTGTTATGGATGAGGCTGGGACTATTGGTTCTGGCTTAAAAGCTGGCCAAGACAATCCTACCATACTTAAGACCTCATCCATGCCCAATGAATCTAACTTGGGTGGTCAAATAACCATTTTAGAAGAGGGCAGATTGGAACCAATGACCCTACTGGAATTGCCGGCTGTCTGCATGAGCTTGCAAAAGCAAAATGCAGACTTGGTACAAGTTGTCAGCACACAAGGCCTTGAACTCAAGCAATTGAGGGAGAGGATTGTTATTTTGGAGACTGCTAGTACAAGGAGAGGGATGGAGGAATCTTCCAAAAGGGAGGATGAACAAATAAATGTGAGTGATAAGGGCAGCCATGATGGTCAGTCTTTGGATGTTGCTAAGGCCCTAACAAGTTTGAAGAAACAGACAAGTTTTGATACGTCTCTAGTCTCTCCTACAAACTTAAATTTATCATTTACAACCATGTTGGAGGAAATTGCAAAAGGCGCTGAGGCAGGAAATTTGAGCGTTGACAAGGAGAATTTGAACGCTGACACGAGTATTTTGGGCGCTGACAAAGCAAAAGTGAGCGTTTACAGACCTGCAAATGAGGTTGATGTATCCCAGTCATCATCCATCATGAAAGAGGTTTCTTCACAGGTATTGCCATCTACCTTACCAACAATTGATCCATTAGATAAGGGTAAGGGTATTATGGTAGAAGCAGTTGTTCCAAAGAATGCAACACAAATTGAAATTGATAGAAGGTTGGCTGCACAAATTGTGGAACAAGAAAGGAAGCAGGTGGGTGAATCACCTTTTGTTGTCACTTCAGAAGAGCAAGAAGGAAGTGATGAAGCCAGTTCAGACTTAAGTGTTATGATCATAGAGCAACCAGAAAGACTTGAGTATGGTGATGAGCTGGCCAAGGAGAAATTGAGAGAGTTGAAATTGCAGGTTGATTTTGATATGCCAGAGGTTGTTCAGATGTACCATGCCTGGGAAGATAGATGTATGGAGAATCCACACTTGACCATTTCATATCAGATATGGGGTTTGGAGATTCTTCTAAGAGTCCAAAAGGATTGCAAGGTTATTCTGAAACACAAAGCCAACAATGTTCTCTCAAATTTAAAAAGGGATAGAAGGGAGTTGTACTGCATGTTGCTCAGATGTCATGGAACAGGATGGACTTACAAGAAATTGACTGCATTGACATTTGATGAGTTGGAATGTAGAGCTTATCCCATTTGGGTTAGAGTGCAGGAAGCAAACACTCTAAGACTTCTTTCTGATGAAAGAAAAGAAGAACTTGCAGAGGAAATGGAGCTCAAGAAGGCAATGTTTGTTCCCAGACCAGTGAAAAAGGGAGTTCCTCTTGAGTTTCCCAAAGATATGGATCCATTACATCCAAGTGAAGCTGTTATAAGAAAGAGCCTCCAGCTCTCACCATTAGAAGCTTCAGATATGGTACAAGTGTTACCACTAGATTCCAGAAACCCAATTGTGAGCTATGAAGAAGATGAATGTGGGTTTTGGAAGATTGGAAGGTATGGAAAAGAGGTTCACACTTTTACCACCCTTATATCTTTGTTTGCAAGTTTTGACAAAGAAGACTTGGTAGACCTATGGAGGTTGTTAGAGGCCAAGTATGAGGCTGAAGCACCAACTTCAGCCAATGGAATAAAAATGTGGTCCACATTCAAGAGATTGTGTGGACCAAAAGATGAAGATCCTGCTATTTGGAAGGATCTTGAAGATGATCTCAGTGGTCTTCACTAGAGATTGTATTCAGCTGCTGGTGTTTATTATTTGAGTTCTACAAAGTTTGCTGAGTATCTACTTGTGGATGGTCAGTATTTCATGTCCAAGGATATCTTGGAGAAGATGAAGAACACTCAGCTGGAAATTGATTATTCAAGTGACGTGGCAAAAGACTTGATCAGATTTATTTATTACCAATATGAGAAGGTTTGTAAGATTCCTCTTAGTTCTTAATGTTTATTCAGAAACTTGATCATTAGAGTAGATATCAAGTTTAGGGGAGGATTGTTGGGAATAAATTATAGCCAGTCTACTTGAGCGCTGACAAGAGTAAAACAAGCGTTGACAGGAGTAAAACAAACGCTGACAGCTCAAGCGTTGACAAGACAAAGTCAAGCGTTGATACATTGAAGACAAGCACTGATGGAAAGATATACTCTACGCGTTTATTGTATTCTAGATTACTTCTAGTAAAGATAGGAACAACAATGTATTTTCTATATTTATCTTTACCTAGAATAGCTGATACATAGATTATTGTACAAGGCTTCTTATGTCTATAAAAGAAGACCTTTAGGTTAATGTTCAATATAAGTTTTCATACGTAAACTACTTTCATTATAAACAAGTTTGATATCATTAATCAAAGTGAAAGTTTGTTTATATCTTGTGTGTTCTTGTTTAAGTGTTAATTCCGCATAACACTTAGATTGTCATATAGATATACAAAGGTTTCTCTAAGTGTATTACTTGATCTAATCTCGTATATATAAAGCTAAATCGATCTAAGTTTGGGATCAAAAGCATCAGCTTATAGCCTATTGGGCTTATTGGCCCAATAAAAATAAGTTTTGTGACATTTAAGCTGTGATAAGCTCACTTTCAGGTTTTAGGCGTTTGGAGTTTTTTGTTTAAAATTGAACATTAAGCTAGTCTGGTGAATTTGGGCTTATTTGGTTAAGTTTGATTTTTATTTGGCTAAAAAGCCTATTAAGGTGACTGTTTTTGTTTTTAGCCCATTTGTGGGCCCAATAGGGGTATTTTGGTAATTTCAACTTCTTTTTCTATTTAATTAGGTTAAAATAAACTAGTTTGCAAGTTTTTAAAATTTTTTATAAATTTTTAATTTTTAATATTATTTCAATATTTATTTGTAGTTTTTAATCATTTTAAATAGTTTTAACTGGTTTTAAATTTTAATAAAATACTACCTCCGTCCCATTTTAATTGTCCTCATTTGACTTTTTGAAGTCTTATTTTATCAACTTTGATCTCTAATTATTTTGTTTGTGTTATATAATATTTGATAAAAATGACAATAATCAAAATACATTTAAAATTCAATCCATTCATATATATTTTCATCAAATATTATATAACACAAACAAAAATATTAAAGATCAAAGTTAAAAAAATAAGACTTTAAAAAGTCAAATGAGGACAATTAAAGTGGGACGGAGGGAGTACTTTTTAGTTTAATTAAGTCATTTTAGAGTTTTACAAATTGAAAATTCTTTATTTGGGTGTTTTATTAATTTATTTGATTTTTAGGGCTTTAATTAGCATTAAAAATTAAATATTAGTTAAATAAAAGATTTGGAAAAGTTTTGATCAGTTGTAAACCCTAATTGGATTTTTAGGAATTTTTGGTAATTTTTTTGGAAATTTTTAGTGCAAGTTTTTATTTTGTCTATTTTTACGGTTTTACGTTTTGTCGTCTTAGTATAATTTTATCGTATCCGTCATTCTCTTTTCTCTTCTTTTCTTTCAATATTAACCCTATAAAGAAGCCAAGCCAATTTGACGCATATTTCACTTGCTCTAATGAGCCAGCTAAAACTCTGTTTCCGTTACAGCTTCTATTACTTTCTAACTCCTTCGTGTCTCGTACCTCGACGTTGGCAAAGCCAACTTCTTGGGTTTCGGGCGGAGAAAAGCGGACGTGGGGAGTCGGGTCGGGGCGCAGCGTAACTGTAACACCCCCACAAATGCTATGCGCAGCGGAACTACAACATTGGGTGCTACGTAGTTATCATCACACATAAGCTATATTAAACGACTCAAAGAGACGTAAAAGTTCAAACGTTATTAAAAACATCAAGTCTACAGTTTTCCAAATCCCAAGGTAATACAAATAGAGTTTGCGTTTAGGTCCCCACTGAATCTCAACCCAAAAATACATTTTCATTCACATGACATAGTATAAAATTTTTAAGTGCAAAAGGGAGGAAAACAAAGTAGACCGCCAAGCCACCACAACTTCCATCCTCGCATGCTCCGCCGCTAACAATCTTGGTTACCTGAAACACATGCTTAAAATCGTCAACACAAAGGTTGAGCGAATCTATAGGTTTATCAAAACATCAGTTGAACATAAGTGTTAAAAACCAATCATGATCATTTAATAGCATTGTCGTACTCACAATCTATTTTCAAGGTTATGACAATTGTGTTTAAGCTCATGACACTAATCCGTTAACTCAATCACCCGCGTAATAATTACCGGCGTGATTCAGATGAAACCAGTGCCCCTTCTAAAGGCATCAGTTGCAATTATACCTTATCTCTCATACAAGATAATCTACCGCAGAACTTACTCAACGTACAGCTTCTCGGCTAGCATTGGGTCGTTAGCCCCGTAGTACTACAAATTGTATAAGCGGCTATTTCCCCCTACTCGAGGGCAGGACAATAGTTAATAGTTCATGAATTTAGGGACTTTTGCAACTAGGTACTCAACACAATTTCGAGGCAACGTTCGGGTCCAACAATCATTCAAGCCTTATGTTCATTTTCATTTAACTAGCATGTATCCCCCTCGCGGGTTAAAAACATTTGAATAAAGTAAAGAGCGAGGCTATAGACTCACCTTGCGTAGTAGTAGTAGTTCTAGCGAAGACGTAACGAGAAATGTCACCGACGACGTGGATGCCCGGGAAAATCAAACACTTGACCTAAAAGTCAAAGTACGAAAACCTAATCAATACACCGCGTACATAATTGTACTAAACACACGCAAATGCAAACACACTCAATACTTATGAGAACTCACGCCAAAGTCAAACAAGTAGTTGTTACTAGACTTATACCATGTATCAATGTTATTAAAGTTACTATCCATTTTACGGTTTCGCCGATACTTACCAAAAGTATGGGCTGTTTTACTATACTTAACCAATTTTATAAAATTTGACAAAATTCTCAAAAATACTATAAGACCTGTAGAAAACACATATTTAATCCCAATAAAAGTTTTGACTTCTACGACTCATTACTCAACACGTTTTCCAAAAACTACGTTTTTCGGACTGAAATTGTACTTCGACCAACTTGGACCTCTTTGACCTATATGAAATGCACCTTTGACTTCTTTGACTCCTAAGTCCAATTATAGACTCAATTACACAGGTTTGTGACCAAAATTTGACCCTTGAACATTTACCAATTCATACTTGTGGTCCTCGGGGTTTGACTAAAACTATACATAAATTCGGATTATGAAAGTTCTCGTCTCCCGGTACTCGATCTTTAAAACCTCATAACTTTTAGCTCGTTTTGAGTTAGAAGCTCTACCTTATACCGAAACGAGCGTCTCGGCGACTACTACAACAATATCCAATAATACCAACATTTATCCAACATCTACTGTACGAAAATAGGGCCTAAACCTACTGATCTAAAATGACTCTTTAAAAATCATACCAACAACCAATTTGACCCATTTTTATCATCATCTACACCTTAAATATGTTATACCCATCATCTACAACAACTCCTAATTCTTAAATTCACTTGCATGGTCATATGCATCAATTCAAAATTAAAAACAAATGCATGCACTCAAAAATAAAGAATATATATAATAATAATAACATATGAGTGGAACCTTACAATGATTAATTAAGATCAAATGACCAAGAACACCCAAGAACCCCATAAATTTCGTGGGTTTTGGGTCAAAGAACACCAAGATGAAGTCTTTTCCAAGCTTGTATAACACAAATTTCTTGATCCTAACACAAAATAACACACATGCAACCAACAAAATGGATCAAATCAACATTTTATAAAATAGATCTTGAAAATAAAATGTGTTGCATGTTGGATTTTTTTGGTGTTAAACACTTACAAGATGATTATAAACATGGGGTATTACTTAGATTTATCAAAAATCAAATTGTGGTGGTGGATTATGGTGGTGGTGGGTGTGCCGTGAGCTAGAGAGAGAAAAGGGGAGGAGAGACAAAATTTTTGTTGCAAGAAATGAAGTGTGTGTGTTTGTTTGAAGCTTATATATAGTGGAGTGGGGCAGAAAGTGTAAATAAGGCTATATTTTGGCCTTTGTTGCAAATTAACTTATAAAGATGGCAAAAATGGTACCTAGTAAGTTTTTATAAATTTACGAGAGTCGAGTTTCGTCCCGGCTACCTCAAAATACTTTTAAATGGTTTAAACGCACACCAAACGAATACACACATGGTTCCGACTCGACTTAACACGTATTAAAAATAAAATCTCGAAAAACTCAAATATCGATCAATCGATATTAAAATGTAAGTTTTGGGCATCCGTCGGTATCGTAGTCGTCATCGGTTCTTCTTAAATCGTCAAACGTTAAATTACGACCGTAAACGTTGGTTTCAACTTAAACCGTCAAATATATAACAAATGAAATTTCTTAAAAATTTCAAAAATATACGTAAAATAGGATTAAATAAATAACGTTGGGCTCGGGATATCACATCCACAAGTGAGCCTCAACTTACGAGAGATGCTCATACTGAACAGCTCTTGAGACAATAACTTAGCATCTTACGGCACTTTCACGGGTGTTACATCCTTCCCTCCTTAAGGGAGCGACGTCCCGGCGCTCTCTGATTCTTATACTCGCATTTCGTACTACTAGAAAGATGATGGTACTACTTCCTAAAGAGGTCTTCTCGTTCCGTTGTGGACTTCGGTTCACGTCTCGGATTCCATCACACCTTCACGATGAGTATTATACCTTGCTTCAATCTCTTAACATCTCGATCCATGGTCTCCACTTCAATTTCCCAAAATTCTTCCCACGGGTATCAACACATCTCTTTCCACAGCTTCTCGCGGTTAGCATATAATTCTTACTCTACACCATTTCTTCCGTAGCCCCTCGAATCATTTCAAGTCCATTCAACTGACTTTTTCCTGCTTCATTCTATCCAACTGGTGATCTACCTTTTCATCCCATAATCCTTCAAATTCGACACATGAAGAGTATTGTCATTTCCACGGAGTTCATCCAGCAGTTCCAACTAGTAGGCAACTGGTCCAACATACCTTTGGACCCACCTTTCTTATTCTCCAAAACGAATCACGCCCTTCCACGATCTCAACTTCCATCAAAATCAAACACATACGCTCGGAGCACGTCTTCCAACTTTCGAATCGTCCTTTCACTTGGTTCATCATCTCCTAAAAACAACTATCACAAAGAAAATCACACGGGTCGCACATCGCCTCATAGAAAAACGTTCAAAATATGAAAGACGAAGTAATCAATACTAGTCGTGCCAAATCACCTTATTACGATATTACGTACATACAACCCTACTTCGTCAAAAACGAATTCATCGATACGAAATCATTCAGCGTATACATAACTCTCTCGAAGACATCACAATCCAAACAAACACAAAAGCCATTATGAAACACATACAACCATATTACGACATGTTTGCAACATAGCCAAACCATGCTAAACCAATCAGTTCAATCAGTTAACCCACGCTTGCTAATCAGCCAAGCCAAGATGAAACAAGAATATTTACATAATTCTCGGATGAGTCCAGTCAAAAGAAAATTGCAAGTTAAAGAAGGTTCAAGAGCTTGCTAGCTATGGATGCATACCCAAAAGAAATAGAATAAAATAAAATACATACATATGTCATCGTAGGGTGCTCACACACGGATCCATACCCAAAAGATACTACAAGAACACCATCTTACTTCCGTCCCAAACGTGGTCAAAATCTTAATAAATATCATCGTTCACAGTTTAAAAAAAAAATATATGGCACGTGTTCTCCATGATCGGACTTCCTTGGACAATGTCGTCTCAAGTTCTCACAACTTACGATCACTCGACCAGATCTCTTAACACATAAATACATAAAAAGCAGTGGTTTACCACACAAACATCAACTATGGCTATCAATCGTTTAACCATCGATAATCAAGGATGGTTGAGTCAAGCAAAGAGGATTCCTCACTTAAATAAACGAAAACGATGATGGAATTGTCTTCCAACTACCGATGCACAGTTGGTAAACTTCAACAGTTTATCGCGTGTCATTAAACATATCAAAAGAACAAGAAAAGAAAATATATAAGGTACGATACATTTGATGTAGGAGAAGTCTTCGTCATTTCACTTAGAGTTATTCAAACTCTGATTTCCTCTACTTCGGCATTTTTCCATCTTTATTAAAAACTCTTCTCCCGGTGACGATACGAGCCCCTTTGGTATTTCATCAACACCCTCGTGATTCCGATGAAATTTGCACGTTACACACAACTCATAAAAACATTTTCCAAAAACTACTCGGTCACAGTGACTTACCAAGTCAACGCCAAACAAAAGAAAAGATTTCAAAGAACACAAGAAAATTCAAAAATTTCTTTAGGAATCAAAGAAAATACGATTACTTGCATAAGGATCCACCATTTTTAAAAACGTTCTCATCCAAACATTTATCAAAAACACTACCGGCTTTTAAAGATGACCAATTTATTTGAAACTACATCGCCCTTCCAAAACTATGCATAACTAGCTAGATCATGCATACTTAAGGACCAAGCAACGACAATTAACAAAACATGACTCTTCCCGAATTATGCATAGTTAGCTAAGCTGTGCATAATTGAGGATCGAGTGACGACACAAACATTATTATTACATACCAAACACGACTATAGAAGTTTTCGACCTAATCTTCAAAATAATTAAACCATTTGAAATGAAATTTGAAAGGGGAAAATATTGTTACCATCGTTTTAAGAAACACATCAAACATTTTTCGTCCACTTTGGAAACATACTTTTACTTTGCCTTTTTGTGAGGAAAATAAATAAATAATTAAATAAAGAAATCGACACCATTTGCATTTAGTTCACCAAAACATTTGACACACTCATACCTATTTTCACAATAGATTATTCACAAAATAACGGTAAGGTGGTTCATGATTAAAGATCATTGCAAGCACAACAAGTAATAAAATCAAAAATCAATGGGATCGAACGAGGTAAACGAGCAATATAATTGCCAGCTAAAATTAAACTACATCAGAAACGAAAATACTTCAAATATATGACGAAAGTCTCGGGATAACGACAGCGACCTATGAATACATGGAGTAAAAATTGAATATCAACACAAGCGTCAAAAATAAAACAACGACCACACTTCCCATCGTCTCGAGTTGCACACCCATTCCACTAAGGGTATACGGGGAGAGAAGAATAACCACTTGGTAAAATAGAAACAATTTCACCAGAAAGATCGAGTTCTTTCACCTCTTACAATTTGGTAAAGCGGCTACGCCTCCTCGCTTTTGTTAAATATAAATAAACAACCACTCTAATGAAGATTTATAGCAACATACAAGTAAATACAGAATTTTTAGGTTCCATTAACCGAAAGAAGAAAAGTTGCGGCGTCCATGAACATGACAAAATACACCGGGTGACATACCCTCATTTTCAAGTACTAGCGAAATAGCGACACAAAAATAAATATAATAATATTGGTTTCATACCATAGACAATATTAACAAAACAATTTCATGACGACTCATGTTTAGATACAGACTCACAAAATCAAAGAAGGGATGTCGGACGATCGAACCATCGTGACTCAAAACATTATATATACATCTTAAGAAAATAATACAAATATTCGTTTGTTGGGTAATCCATTAGCGTATTATAATTTGTGTTACCTTGTGCATTGTAAAATCGAGCATTCACACATTTTTAATTTGGGTTACACCATTAAAGAATTTACACCTTTCATTTTTTTTTTTTTTTTTTTTTGTTTTTTTTTTCAACTTACAAAGTTTTTATTTCTGAAAAGTTTCAATTTCTCGGGAATTATCAACATTAGTAAAGGCGGTGACTCGGTTATCATAATTGACAAATCATTAGGTTTGAAAATCTCCATACTTGTGTCAAAACCTCATTAATGTTCATACCTTAAGTACCAAAAACATACGTAGTAAGAATTTTCCAAGTTTTACGTTTTTATTATTACGACTTATATTATCACAAATATACACGTATCCAACATGACTCAAACTAGTCCAATTAACTCTTAAAATCAACCCTTGACTTTTATTACACGCATGTTTTCCCCAAAACTGTTTTGTTAAATCATATTCGCGTAATTCGACTCAAATGATAAAGAGGTTTCACGTGGTATTATCTCGGATACTTACTGATTTTAGTCGACACTTAAATCTCAATAATAATAATATAATAAACAATCAAAATGCTTATCTCAATAATTTTAAAATATATAAAATTCAACTTTTAATCCTTAGCCCATTATCAAATGATTTTAAAATTAACACATCTCGTCGCGGAATAAAACAAAAGATTTTTCAAACGATTTTAAACAAGCATCATCAAATTACACATATTGATTCACCATAACGACAATTAGACAAACAAATGATTTCAAATGACGTTCCATCAAGATTTTATAATTCATTTCAAGCATTATAATTTCTCACTTAAAGTGTACATTTTGATTTTAACCCAGTTTATTCACTACAACAAGTAACGTGTTCTAGTTTACACCAATGCATACGTAAACATAACCTTATGTTTAAAATAAAACCAGTTTTACAAAATCTCTAGCTCCAAAACACATGTCCACATCTTCTACTCATGTTTTATATTACAAGATACGTCAAAAGTTTACTATATTGACCCGAAAATTAATTCATACTAAATCCAAGTTACATATACTCAATAGTCATATCGTAAATTCATTTATAACTCTCGTTCTCAAATTTATTTAAACAAATTCTTAACAAGTCCATCACAATCTTTTAGTATCAAATTTTAATATATGAAAACAAGGATTTTACGAGTAATAATAATTACTTATTACGATTTACCAACCAATGGTTGAAAGAAAAAAAAATAATTTCACAATGTCCATTTATTCTCTACACGAATTTTACTTGTTATAAGACACATCATATGTCATTTTTATCCAAAAGTTTCATTCACCAAATATTAAATATGTAAAAACACTTTATGCTTAAATCATTCGATCAACAAAGTCTTATGCTTATTTAACTCACACAAATGCCGGACCTCTTCATGTAAAATATTAACTTCAAAATAATGAAACAACAAAACAAAATGAAATAAATGGAACGAGAATACGTATGTCAACTAATTGTTGTTATCGGCCTCGGATGAGTCTCGAAATCGTACTCCACAAAATTAACACAAAAACCAACCAAATTCCAAGTTATCGCGCTTGATCACAACGCCAGTCTATTTTAGAACACATCTTTAAAATTCAAGTAGAATAGTAAACAACGATTAAATGGCAACACGCCTCAACCACGTTTCATAATATACACACATGATTCGCCGCCCCAATGTACGCATCGTCGATTATACTTCGTCTATGTTATAGTTACGTGAACTAACATATCAAACCCATTAGGAATAAAGGAAATAAAGTAATACGTAAGTAAATTACGTTTCAAAAGAAAATGTCCAACATGACACATCACGGTGCGATAACGACAATCGAGATCGACCTAGTCGATATAAAATATGTTACGAAGCATCATTTACGTATCTAGGATATCAAACGAGGTTCATATTCGGTTATTCGAACAATAATTTAATTATCAAGATTGATAATTAGCGGTAAGGCCGAATTCTCAACAAAACCGCATTATAACATGTACGATAATCACTCAAGGACCATTGCTTCACGTGCAATGCCTTTAAATACCATAGTATATACATACTTATACATACAACCATTCCTACATACACGGAGGATTACAACGCGGTGTTGCCATGTAATGCAATGTAGCCCGTTATGCCATTTACATGCAACATATAAGATAATCTTACAAGAATTTGTAAATTACGATGATAAGTACTCAACGTACAAAACAATATATCTCAATATATATCAAAGTATTTACTTACTAAATACTAGGGAATTCATATCAATTTCGAGGGATACATCTAAAATATAAAGCAATCCTAAAGAATTCTTACCGGAGCCATGCAGGATAGTTGTGTGCTTGGACAATTTCTTACGACACCAAAAGTTATAGTTTAGGATTTTTCAAAATGACCTAGTTCTCTATAACTCATGGCTCTGATTACCAATCTGTAACACCCCCACAAATGCTATGCGCAGCGGAACTACAACATTGGGTGCTACGTAGTTATCATCACACATAAGCTATATTAAACGACTCAAAGAGACGTAAAAGTTCAAACGTTATTAAAAACATCAAGTCTACAGTTTTCCAAATCCCAAGGTAATACAAATAGAGTTTGCGTTTAGGTCCCCACTGAATCTCAACCCAAAAATACATTTTCATTCACATGACATAGTATAAAATTTTTAAGTGCAAAAGGGAGGAAAACAAAGTAGACCGCCAAGCCACCACAACTTCCATCCTCGCATGCTCCGCCGCTAACAATCTTGGTTACCTGAAACACATGCTTAAAATCGTCAACACAAAGGTTGAGCGAATCTATAGGTTTATCAAAACATCAGTTGAACATAAGTGTTAAAAACCAATCATGATCATTTAATAGCATTGTCGTACTCACAATCTATTTTCAAGGTTATGACAATTGTGTTTAAGCTCATGACACTAATCCGTTAACTCAATCACCCGCGTAATAATTACCGGCGTGATTCAGATGAAACCAGTGCCCCTTCTAAAGGCATCAGTTGCAATTATACCTTATCTCTCATACAAGATAATCTACCGCAGAACTTACTCAACGTACAGCTTCTCGGCTAGCATTGGGTCGTTAGCCCCGTAGTACTACAAATTGTATAAGCGGCTATTTCCCCCTACTCGAGGGCAGGACAATAGTTAATAGTTCATGAATTTAGGGACTTTTGCAACTAGGTACTCAACACAATTTCGAGGCAACGTTCGGGTCCAACAATCATTCAAGCCTTATGTTCATTTTCATTTAACTAGCATGTATCCCCCTCGCGGGTTAAAAACATTTGAATAAAGTAAAGAGCGAGGCTATAGACTCACCTTGCGTAGTAGTAGTAGTTCTAGCGAAGACGTAACGAGAAATGTCACCGACGACGTGGATGCCCGGGAAAATCAAACACTTGACCTAAAAGTCAAAGTACGAAAACCTAATCAATACACCGCGTACATAATTGTACTAAACACACGCAAATGCAAACACACTCAATACTTATGAGAACTCACGCCAAAGTCAAACAAGTAGTTGTTACTAGACTTATACCATGTATCAATGTTATTAAAGTTACTATCCATTTTACGGTTTCGCCGATACTTACCAAAAGTATGGGCTGTTTTACTATACTTAACCAATTTTATAAAATTTGACAAAATTCTCAAAAATACTATAAGACCTGTAGAAAACACATATTTAATCCCAATAAAAGTTTTGACTTCTACGACTCATTACTCAACACGTTTTCCAAAAACTACGTTTTTCGGACTGAAATTGTACTTCGACCAACTTGGACCTCTTTGACCTATATGAAATGCACCTTTGACTTCTTTGACTCCTAAGTCCAATTATAGACTCAATTACACAGGTTTGTGACCAAAATTTGACCCTTGAACATTTACCAATTCATACTTGTGGTCCTCGGGGTTTGACTAAAACTATACATAAATTCGGATTATGAAAGTTCTCGTCTCCCGGTACTCGATCTTTAAAACCTCATAACTTTTAGCTCGTTTTGAGTTAGAAGCTCTACCTTATACCGAAACGAGCGTCTCGGCGACTACTACAACAATATCCAATAATACCAACATTTATCCAACATCTACTGTACGAAAATAGGGCCTAAACCTACTGATCTAAAATGACTCTTTAAAAATCATACCAACAACCAATTTGACCCATTTTTATCATCATCTACACCTTAAATATGTTATACCCATCATCTACAACAACTCCTAATTCTTAAATTCACTTGCATGGTCATATGCATCAATTCAAAATTAAAAACAAATGCATGCACTCAAAAATAAAGAATATATATAATAATAATAACATATGAGTGGAACCTTACAATGATTAATTAAGATCAAATGACCAAGAACACCCAAGAACCCCATAAATTTCGTGGGTTTTGGGTCAAAGAACACCAAGATGAAGTCTTTTCCAAGCTTGTATAACACAAATTTCTTGATCCTAACACAAAATAACACACATGCAACCAACAAAATGGATCAAATCAACATTTTATAAAATAGATCTTGAAAATAAAATGTGTTGCATGTTGGATTTTTTTGGTGTTAAACACTTACAAGATGATTATAAACATGGGGTATTACTTAGATTTATCAAAAATCAAATTGTGGTGGTGGATTATGGTGGTGGTGGGTGTGCCGTGAGCTAGAGAGAGAAAAGGGGAGGAGAGACAAAATTTTTGTTGCAAGAAATGAAGTGTGTGTGTTTGTTTGAAGCTTATATATAGTGGAGTGGGGCAGAAAGTGTAAATAAGGCTATATTTTGGCCTTTGTTGCAAATTAACTTATAAAGATGGCAAAAATGGTACCTAGTAAGTTTTTATAAATTTACGAGAGTCGAGTTTCGTCCCGGCTACCTCAAAATACTTTTAAATGGTTTAAACGCACACCAAACGAATACACACATGGTTCCGACTCGACTTAACACGTATTAAAAATAAAATCTCGAAAAACTCAAATATCGATCAATCGATATTAAAATGTAAGTTTTGGGCATCCGTCGGTATCGTAGTCGTCATCGGTTCTTCTTAAATCGTCAAACGTTAAATTACGACCGTAAACATTGGTTTCAACTTAAACCGTCAAATATATAACAAATGAAATTTCTTAAAAATTTCAAAAATATACGTAAAATAGGATTAAATAAATAACGTTGGGCTCGGGATATCACATCCACAAGTGAGCCTCAACTTACGAGAGATGCTCATACTGAACAGCTCTTGAGACAATAACTTAGCATCTTACGGCACTTTCACGGGTGTTACAGTAACTAAGGGATTCCATTTAGGGCGAGACAAAATGGGCGGGCACGGGCGGCCTGGTGTCCGAGCCGATTGGCCAGACGACGACTACCCAAAATCATACAAGTTTTTCACACAAAATAAACCTCCTTGGGAAACGAACTTTTTACACACCTTTAAGGGTCATTAGTGCTTGATTTTCATTAATCGACACTTAATACTTACCGCATTTACGCCTTTTTCCCAAAAGACGTATTTTTACTATAATCAGAACTCATTTTTAGAAACATCGGTTTTGCTTTGATCATTTGAAACTTGGGATCTACTCGCGAAAAAGTTCATTTCATCCTCCCTATATTTCATAGTTAATTTCCCACCGTGAACGTCGATTACGGCTCGAGCCGCCGATAAAAAAGGGTCGACCTAAACTAATGGGATATTTAGGGTCACACTCGTAATCGGAAATGATGAAGTCCGCGGGAAGAATAAACTTTCCAATTTTAACATAAACATCCTCGGCTATTCAAATTAGTTTTAATGGTCTATAATTTGCTAGCTCGATTGTCATTTTCGTGGGGGTAAGTCTTGGCAATTTCATCAATTTCCAAAGAGAATTAGGCATGAGATTGATGCTAACACCTAAATCGGCAAGTGCTAAACATCCCACAATCTCGGAAAAATCACAAGGTAAAAGAAATTGGCCCGAATCCTCTTTCTTTCTCGCCATACGCCTTTTGGGTTTTTTAAGAAGGGTCGAAGCACAAGATTCCTCAAAGGTCACTTTGGTAAGGTCGATAAAGCTCTCTTTTTAAACCGTGGATGGAATTTGATGTACATGAGGGTGTGCACTCGCTTCCTTGGTCACCACGTTCATCCCCTCGACTTTAGAACATGAAGGCGTTTTAGAAGTCGAGGGTTGAGAAGAAGGAACAACTCTAAAAATATCAAGGGTAGGGGTAATCACATGACTTTTTCCATGAGACGAGGCGGCTTTAACGTGTTCCTTCAGATTTGGTACGGTGTCACTTGGTAAGGTACTCGAAGACGAACTTGATTGCTTGTTCATTATAGCCGAAAACATCTTTTTTATGTCAATTTGTCCTTGTTCAATTTTAGTGTTTTGACATTTCAACGTATTGGAAAATTAGTTTTTCAAAGTACCAATTTGTCCCTCTAATCATCTCCTATTAGCCTCATCCGTTTTTATATAATCTTGAAACTCGTTTGACGAACTATTTTGATTAAAATTAAAGTTCCCTTGGTTTTGATTATTTCTTTGAAAATTCCCTTGATTACCGGTGAAAAATTGTTTCCTTGATTAGCCTTGTTTTGAAAATTCGAGTTTTGATTGTTGTTGTTATCTCGATTTTGCCAACTTAAATTTTGACCTTGATTATAACCTGCTTGATTTGAAAATTTCCTTGTTGATTATTATTCCCATGAAAATTGTTTCGGTTTTGATTTGAAAAATGGTTGCCTTGATTGTTATAATTGCCTTGTGATGGTCCCGCGTTGTTTTGATTTTGAAAATTGTTGTTTCCATTTCACGCGTTTACACTTGATGTTTGGCCATCCGTAGCCGCACACTCATAATAATTATGAGGTCCACCACACAACGTACACGAAACCTCAACCGCTTTCATCGTAGTGGGAGCGTCTTTCTTTTGCATCTCAATGAGAAACGACATAAACACATTCGTCAACTTATCGACTTTTGAGTCAAACCTCTCAATATCGCGATTAGAATTACTAACATTGGCAAATTGGCAACACTCGGTGTGCTACGGAGTTGAAGAACCTTGGATCAATTTTCGATAATCGTTAAAGCGTCTTTTGGATTTTTACACAAAAAATTGCCACCGACGGCGGAATTTAATGAATCTTGTTCTTGAAAACTAAGACCGTTACAAAACGTGTCGATTTGGTGTCACTCAGAAAATCCATGCTGAGGACATTGCCTAAGCAATTCCTTAAAACGATCCCACACGTCTCTAAACGATTCATTTGGCTTTTGTTCGAACCTCGTGATATCGCTTTTGAAAAATGTGGTCTTAGATGGTGGAAAGAAATGATTAACGAACTTGGAAACGAGATCCTTCCACGTAATTATGGAATTAGGTGGCTCTTTCTCGTACCAATCCTTGGCGGCACCATCGAGCGAGTACGAAAAAAGCATAAGCTTAACGACATCGGTTTCGACGTTTTTAAACTTGCTCGTAGCCAAAAGACGATCAAAATTCCGAATATGATCGTGAGGATTATCTGCCTCACGACCTCTAAACTTTGTCGCTTGAATCAAAGGTAGCATTCCGCTCTTGATTTCAAATTTCTCCGGTTCGATTGCGGGAATTACGATCGTGTCTCCATAACCCTCGGTGGGTGCTTGGAGCAACTCCATCATCTTATGATTCTCGGTCATCTCATCTACGGTTTTGACAACGATATTAGGAACGTCCGTTTCTAAATTTTGTCTTCGTTGTCGATTCCTTCTATTTTGATTGCATCGATTCGAAATGTCGCTAGAATTTGTATAGTCCTTCGATCGAGTGCACATGCACTAAACGTAGAATGGGGGTAGCAAGGAAGATTCTTTTTGGGGTTTTTAGTTTTTTCAATTTTTTTTGGTTTTTGATTGTTTTTTTTGTATTTTCGGTGTATTACGTAGATATTAATCCACAAAAACTATCCAATAATCAAATGTCTTGATTAATAAATCCAAAGAGGAATGAAGGAATTTACGTCAAGTAAAAACCCTCGTCGACTTTGAAACGTTGGCGAACTCCAAAACATTTCGAGGTTCAATAATTAAAACTCACAAAAATAGATGTATAATGAGTGGCAAACCCGTAATCAATCGTCACTAAATCAATATGCACAAGCAAGTGGAGAAACGAGGCGGTGCGAACCACTTACGAGGCTTTTTCTTTAGGGTAATTTATAACTCCCGCCTTATACCCGCCTTATACCTACCTTATAGTTTGTATCACTTGAGATTAAACTAATTAAGAGTATTTATCTATTTTGACTTTGATTTTTTTGTTTGAATTCGATACACTCGATAGTGACCGGAACGCCTACTACCGAGGTGCGATTTCTCGCGTATTTGGATAATATTGTGTATTTGTTGTTCTACGTAATATAATATAGTATTCACAAAAATAAAACGAAAACGATAAAATGAAAAAGATTTGTGTGTTAATTGAGGAACAATTTAACACTTTTTATTTGGATATTTATAATATAGTAGAAAAAATAAAAACGAGTATGTACGATATTTACGCTTTTCAACAATGAAAAGCAAAAACGCACTACTCACACAAATACGATATATATATGGCACTAAACACACCTCCTCGGTAGCGTCGTCAAAATGATAGTTGTAAAATATACAAGTTTTAAGAAAAACAAGTATAAAGCGGCAAGTATTAAGTATCACGTTTAGGAAAACGCGAAACTCGACAAGTGCAAGTTCGTTCCCGAAGGAGGTGTATGTGTTATGTGCTAATTATAAAATCAAATTTAGATTAGTTACGTTTTTCGTTGAGAAAGATTCGGAAAAGTATAGACGAGTTACGCTAATTTTAAACTACGACGATAATTAAAACGTATACGTAAAACGTAATACGTGACGAAATCAAATAATTAATAAAAAATCAAAATAAGGTCTAAAGTAATATAAATAAGAATATAAATTCAATAAATATATTTTAAAACTTAGTATCGATTTAATATTTAATTATAAATGCTTATTAAAGCCCTAAAATTAAATAATATCAACAAAAAGTCCAAAATATGATTTTATCAAACACATACTTAGATTAAGTAAGAACTAAAAATTATTTTTTCTAAATTTTTAATACTATTTTTCTATTTTTAAATCACTAAAAACTAATTTTTAATAAAAATAATGCTAAAAAATAGTAAAATAATGTGAAAAATAAATTTTCTTTTCTGAAATTTTTAAATTACTCAACTGAACATGGGAAAAATAAATTTGCAAGAAAAAAGTGAAATCTTAGCACTAAAGACAAAAATATAAACAAACTGATGTGGACACTTTGTCCATTTTGTAAAACCTCTGATTTTACTTATTTGACCTTGTCAACATTTGTACTCATCATTTCTGGAACCTATATATTACCACTTTTACATGATTAATTGAAACATTATTTTCAAATTTATCATACAATCTTTTCATATTTATTTTTAATATATATGAACCTTTAGTCTTTTCTGACTACTCTGACAATTAACTGACCACGTGATAAACAAGGACTCACCACCTCAGTATACCATTTAATAATTATGACAGTCTGGAACATGATCTCACATACTTAATTTTACCAAGTATCTGGACTTACTATTATATGTATATATTTTTACATATCTCATACTATAAGAAACCATATGACTTCATAAAAAACAACATATGTTACCTCATCTTAATATTTTTATTTATTACAAACAAGTATAATATTTTTAATATTACATACATCACATACTTTCATCAGTTTATCTAAAACCTTAATCAAAGTACCTAGAAACTTCACAAGTGCTTACAATATATTACCTAGACTCCTAGTAACTCCAAAAATTTGTCTAGATCAAACCTACTTCTACCCTAAATATATGTATTTAGCCGAATTCTATACATGACCAACTTTGACACTTCTAGGAACCTTAAAAACATGTTACACTACTATGACTAAAACTTGTACAACTAACCACTATGCCTAGTCATATTCGAGCCTTACTGTAACACCCCATTTGGATAAATGGAATATCAAAGGATAATCATGGCGTAATATCAAAGCATAAGTTAAATGTCCTAAAACATTACATGACCATAGGGATAACCGGAATCAAACATCGGTCCCAAACATAAACTCATAAACAAGTATAAAGTAAAAGTAATGCAAATGAAACAGAAACATAATATAGCTCCCATCCTATGCATAACCTTTCCATGCTCCTGACCTTGTGTACCTGCCGTTTGGGGTCATGAAAAGAGAAAAGGTTGAGCGATACGCTCAGTGTGCGGATATATGACATAATATGGAATAGCATAAACATAAGTAAAGACTGAAATGAAAGCATGACAATGAAAGTGCAGTGGAATAATGTAAGTCCTGGAAAACCTAGTGACATGTAATAAACTGGTTTATTCTGAAAAAGTCTCATGTTCATGTTAATACTAAAAGTCTGTTGTTTAATCCTAAAAATTGTAATTTAACTGCCAAAGATATATCAACGTGCATGAATACATGGAGGGGTTACCTCGTCATGCAATTAGAGGGGCTGCCTCTAATTATAATAGTCTGGGTAGGAGGGATCAGCTCCTTCTGAAGGATGCAAGGCACACACCACATTCACCATGAAATTCTTGTAAACTTGTAAACTAGGATGCACCCATTCGCCCTACATGATAATAATAATAAAGACCAAACTTGTAAAGGGACGCTGCGAGCAATCACTCTCACCGCAGAAGAGTCATAACACCGGTGCCTCCAGTGCTATGGTTACGGTACCTCCGTAACTAGGTGGAACATGGCATGCTTGTATATAGCTCAGGCAATTAAAATAATCATAACATATACTAATGTTAAGACACTTAACTACGAGGAAAACAGATGGCTGCAAACGGGGAAAACCTAATCAAACATGCAAAGGAAGTTGTCCATACTAAAGGACGGAATATCCGTACCTCACGTCCAGTAATGCAACGAAGAATAACATGGAAGATGAAAACGTGAAGAAGATCATACTCCATAAATGCTACATAATAAAGAGGGACGTGTATGAGTCGCTTGGTTAACTTATACTTAATGATTATTAATTACTTGACGTTATCTTAACTTGTTCTTGTATTATCTTATATGTTCTTGACTTATCTAACGGCTTCTAGTTAAATCGTGTATTCTAATAAGTGTAATTCGTGTTCTTACATGTTAAATAAGCATAAAATGTATAATTCATGATCATGTAGTAAAGTTTCCTTAATAAATACTTATGCTAAAATAAATAATTATTAGTTAATAATAAAACGCATGGTTTTACTTGAGATTATTAAGTTATAAAGTAACATGATGATTTAATAAACCTAACATTAGCTAGATGATTAAATAATTAAATTAAGTCACGTTTATTAATTTAATTAAGTGAATAAAATACTTGGCAAAATATCGTTAATTAAATACAACCCATGTCGTGTAAAATATTTAATCATAACGTATAAATAATACTAAAGTTAATTATGTTTAATAACGTATACTATCGTACCCAAGCCTACCGAGATACCCATGTCTCGGTTGCACTAAACAACAATCTAGCAAAAGAACCCAAAACAATGTTGCCCAATATATAATTTTTATTCTGTCCAACATACTTATATAGTTCTGTCCAATATACTGTATTCATGTTCTGTCCAATATACTCCCTGCAGTCTCGCCCGACATATCCACCTAGACTTGCTAATGCCTATTTACTACCCACTGGTTTATCTAGGTTCCTGCTGTTAGGTTATAGCCACCCACTGCCGTTTTACTTGTTCCTGATGTCTGTATAAACTTTAACACCGAGACACATGGTCTCGGTTCCCATTGTTTTACCCAGACACACCCCTGCTGTGTGTTTTGGGGTTGCCGCCGGTTGAACAAAACCACCACTGCCACCCTAGGATTGCGACTGGTGGACAATAAAACCCACCGAGACCTTAGGTTCTCGGTTTGTGTGCTAAATCAAACACAACAGCTCCCATACGAAACCCTCCTTTAATCCACTGTTTCTAACATGTTTTAAACTTCTTTAAGTCAGTTCAAGAACCATATAACATGAGGAAAGAAATTAAAACGAATTAGGTTTTAGAAATCATGATCACGACACAAACCCGATTCTTGATCATAACCTCGACTCTTGTTCTTCCTGGATTTAATGGACACGTTTTTACCTTGTTCTTGATGTTATGTCGACGGAAGATAAGATCCCCACAAGAAAATATGAAGCGGTCGATTGTAGCATAGGTTTTAGGGTTTTCCCATTTGTTTGCGTTTGTTATTTTATGTCGACGCCAAAAACAAAGCCTCCCCGTTTTATACCATGTTTTGGGCCGGTTTGGTCCACTTATTAGGCTTCGGCCCAACTGCCTTCCCCCTTCTCCTTTACGGCTGACTAAAACCTAAAAACAGCCCAATACGCTTGTTTTATTAATTATTCGCGACTCAGTAAAACATTACGCGTACTCATGTTTTAATTGTCGTAATTTATTATTCTTGTCGTACGTATCGTCGTATTATAAAATGTCGTGTGATAAACATGTTATACGTACTTACATAGTATATATAATAATAGTAAAATGCATAATTATTTGTCGTATTTAAATAGTATACGTGGTAGTCGTGTTGATTATTCGCATCGCGTGTCGTATATTAAACAATCGTAAAGTTAAAATTTATACGTAATTTCATGTACGTAGCGTTCTAGGGATTCTTAGGCGGGTTTTACAACTCTTCCCCTCTAAAAGAATAATTCGTCCTCGAATTAGAGATACGATACTCTGGAAGGGACATAAACGTGTCGTGACCGTAGAGAACATGGAACATGACGTAACTGAAGGGAACATGGAACATGAAGTAACTAAAAAAGAACATATATGAACTTATGGAAGAAAAGGGAATAAGAACTAACATGAAAAGATACACGAAATTATATGATACTAAGTGTCATACTAAATTAACAAACCAAGCCCTATTTCTCTCTCCTTTATGGGCGATTTCAAAACCTTTTTCCTGTGATTCTAATTCGATCAACTAATACTACCATTCATTGAATATCGTATGTTTAATTCCTTGATTATGTTATTTTCTCATCAAGTAATCGTGATAAGACATAGGCAGTGATTTCGGTCCCCCTATTCTCTTTGTGATCGGTTACCTCGTGGGAGGTGATATTATTAGGGTTAAATCGTCTTTATTTGATTCGACGTGGTTTAGTTTTTCGTGGTTAGATTTGCCTTGTGGTTTTTGGATCTGTTATAGTGTAGGGTTTTTGTGTCTTTTGGTGTTTAGGGATCGAATTGAATATTATTATTTTATTAATTTGTTTAATAGCTGGCGGCTAGGGTTTTTTGTTGGTGTTGTTTTAAACCCTAGCTTTTAGGGTTTGGGGTGATTTGTTTTCTGGTGTTTGAGAGAGATGGAGGAGTCTGATAAGGCTTTGAATAATGATAAGAAGACGATGGGTGAGGTTTCTTCGACGCTTGAGGCTGTTAAAAGCTGCTTTGCAACTACTAAATTACGCAATCTTAATGGGGAAAATACTGGGTAAAGATGGAAAGCCCATGCGTAAAGTTGTGAGACAGGTAGGGTTTGTTGACACAATGACTGATAGTACTCCAAAACCTAGTCATGATCATAAGCAATCATTTGCGGCTATGGTTGGCACATTGACTGAGAGGAAAAAGGTCAATTTTAGGGTTTTGGAAAGTGAAGAGCAGGGTGAGGATATGGACTTCATGTTACCTATTGATACGATGGTGGCGGTACATGGTAAATTTACTAACTCGCTTGTGGGATTCTTTGTGGGGGCGTAATGTTGCATTTCCTCTTGTGGAGAAATATGCGAAGAATAGTTGGAGCAAGTATGGGTTCTAGAAAGTTATGAAAGATGAAGATGGTGTGTTCTATTTCAAATTTACTTCTATTACAAGTCTTGAACAAGTGTTGGAGAATGGACCATGGATGATTCGTAATCATCCAATTCTACTGTGCAAATGGGAGCCGAATTTGGAATTGAATAAGGACAACGTGACTAAGATACCAGTGTGGGTGAAAATTCACAAAGTTCCAATTCTAGCGTATTCAGAAGATGGACTTAGTCTTATTGCCACTAAAATTGGGAAACCGCTAGCACTAGATTCATTTACTAGTGCTATGTGTTAAGAGCCGTGGGGAAGACTAGGTTATGCTCGGGCTATGATTGAGGTTAGTGTGGAGAAAGAACTTAAAAGGGAGGTTGTGATGGGTGTTCCAAATATGGAGGGGAAGGGATTTCTGAAAGCTAGAATGAATGTCGAGTATGAATGGACTCCTCCTTTATGCTCGGATTGTCACGTTTTTGGTCACACTTTAGAGAATTTCCCTAATCATGTCAAGGCGGAAGAAGCAGTAAACCCTAGTACTTAGCACCAAGGGGATGGTTTTAAGGTTGTTAGTGGCAGAAGACGTAATAATAAGAATAAATGGGATGTCTCTAAGCAAAAAACGTTTGAGTATAGACCTAAACCTCCTCTTAAGGCTGATAATTTGAAGAAGGTAGTAAGTACAAATAATTCCTTTGCTGCATTGAATACCAGTGAGTCTTTCAACACGGAGACGACTGAATCAAGTGGTACCAAGGCTGCTGATATTACTATGGTCCAGGGAGATGATTCTGAGAGTGAAGTGGAGGAAATGTTCGCGGAGAAAAATCCTAATCTAAAGGGGGCAAGCACTCCCTCTCCTACGGTTTCTCATGATTAGTGTTGGCTGTTGGAATATAAGGGGCTTGAACCGTGTCCCTAAACAATCAGAGGTTCGGCAAGTTGTGGTAGAAAATAACCTTAGTATGTGTGCTATTCTAGAGTCCTATGTTGATATAGCGAACTTATCTAATATGTGTTCTAAAGTTTTCAAGTCTTGGGACTGGACTTCGAATGCAAACCAATGTTTGAAAGGGTGCTGTATTCTTGTTGGGTGGAATAGGGATGACGTGGATTTGCTTGTTGTCAGTCAAACGGCTCAAGCTGTGCATGCGAAAATTAGGCTTAAGAGTACTAATAAAACTTTTTACTGTTCGTATATTTATGCAGATAATAAAGTTTCAGGTAGACGTCGCTTATTGGATGAACTTGATCTTCATAAATATGTCACTAGAGGGCAGCCATAGGTGTTGTTGGGAGATTTGAACGTGGCGCTTAATATTGAGGATGTCCTTTATGGATCGTCGTCAATGAATGCGGCCATGTGTGATTTTAAAGACTGTGTTGCGCGCATTGAGGTGGAGGATATTAATGCGTCTGGTCTTTATTATACGTGGAATAAAAAACCACAAGGTGGGTTGGGAATCTTGAAAAAGCTTGATAGATGTATGGGTAATATTGAATTTATAGATGCATACCTTAGTGCCCATGCACTTTTCCAACCATATCGAATATCAGACCATGCTCCTATTGTTCTCCGTATTCCAGTTGATGTGCGTAAGAGAAGCCGTCCGTTTAAATTCTTTAACTTGCTGACTTCGAACAGTAAGTTTAATCAGTTGGTTGCGGATCAATGGGGTAAAACTATTCAGGGTCATAATATGTTCCAAGTGGTGTCTAAATTGAAAGCATTGATGAAACCTCTTCGGAAGTTGCTGTATAAGCAGGGGAATGTTCATGATCGTGTTGTGAGATTACGTTTTGAAGTTGATGCAACTCAAAAGCTCTTGATTTAAAGACAGATGATCTCACTCTTCGTGAGGAAGTGGCCCTTTATGTTCAAGCGTTTAATGCGGCTGTTATTGATGAGGAGAAATTTTTGAAGCAAAAAGCCAAGGTGGAGTGGTTAGATGCGGGGGATACTAACTCTGCTTATTTCCATAAAGTTGTTAAAGGTCGCAACCATCATAGCAAAATTGATACTATTCGTGATGCGGCGAATGTAGAAGTTATGGGTAATGATGTTCCTACTGTTTTTTTAAACATTATGAATTTTTTTTAGGGACTGCTATGGAGTGTACTGATTTGAATACAGTTGGGTTAATTGAGAAGCGGGTTTCAGATTTGGTCTCGATGGACATGGTTAGAGAGGTTACGAATCAGGAAATTAAAGCTGCCATGTTTGACATTGGTGATGATCGTGCCCCGGGTCCGGATGGATATACCTCTGCTTTCTTTAAAAAGAGTTGGGATATCGTTGGCAATGATGTTTGTAATTCGGTTCAAGATTTCTTTTCTAATGGTCAAATTCTGAAGGAAATCAATCACACTTTTATTACTCTTATTCCTAAGGTGGCGACGCCTGCCAAAGTGAATGATTACCGTCCCATATCCTGGTGCAATGTTATCTACAAATGCATTAGTAAAATTCTTACTAATCGTATTATTGAGGGTATCAAGGAGGTGGTTAGTGAAAATCAGTCTGTGTTTGTTCCGGGACGTCGTATCTCGGATAATATCTTAATTACCTAAGAGCTCATGCATAATTATCATAGGAATCGTGGTCCTCCTAGGTGCGCGTTTAAAGTAGACATTCAAAAAGCCTACGATACGCTGGATTGGCGGTTTTTGGAGAAAGCTCTTGGGATGTTTGGTTTTAACCCCCGTATGGTTAAGTGGATTATGACTTGTGTTACGACCGCGTCATTCTCCATATGTGTCAATGGTATGAATCATGGTTATTTTAAGGGTAAACATGGCTTAAGACAAGGGGACCCGTTATCGCCTTATTTGTTCACTTTGGTCATGGAGGTGCTCACGCTCATGCTTAAACGCAATATTCAGAATGCTGATGGGTTTCGTTTCCATCATAAGTGTGACAAGTTACAAATTCTTAATGTATGTTTTGCAGATGATCTCTTTCTTTTTACTTATGGCGATGTGGCGTCGTCTCAACTTGTGATGAAGTCTCTAGATGAGTTCAAAGAAGTGTCGGGTCTTGTGCCGAGCATACCAAAGAGCACGACGTTTTTCTGCAATGTTCGGGAAGGGGTTAAGAATAGTATTTTAAATGTGATGCCATTTGCTGAAGGTACTCTTCCAGTTAAATATTTAGGCGTGCCTCTTATTTCGTCCCGTCTCTTAAACAAGGATTGTAAAGTCCTTGTGGAGAACGTGAGGAATCAGATTGGAAACTAGAAGAATAAATCGTTATCATTTGCGGGTCGTCTCTAATTATGTAAATCGGTGCTCCTATCCATGCAAGTGTATTGGGCTTCGGTTCTCTCCATTCCTCAAGGTATTATAAATGATATTCATCAACTTGTGCGTGGTTTCCTTTGGTGTAATGGTGATCTTAAGAGGGGTAGAGCTAAGGTTGCATGGAAAGATATAGTGTTGCCCAAGAGTGAAGGTGGATTAGGTATGCGTAGTCTTGGTTTGTTTAATATGTCGTTAATGACCACTCATATTTGGAACATTCTTTCTAATAAATAATCGATGTGGGTAAAATGGATTCATACGTATAAACTCCAAGGTGGATCATTGTGTGACATTCTAGCTAGGACGGATATGAGCTGGAGCTGGCGGAAACTTCTTCATATTAGGCATATCGTGAGACCATAATTTTGGTCTATCGTAGGTAATGGAGTGAATACTTCGGCGTGGTTTGATAAGTGGGACATCCAATGCCCTATTATTAATTATGTGACGCCGAGAGATATTGCAAGGGAGGGTTTTACTGTTAAAGCTTTAGTGGTTGATCTTATGACCCATGTGTAGTGGCAATGGCCACAGTCGTGGCTTGCAAAAGCGCCCAATCTTAATAATATGTTAGTTCCTACTCTTAATCCGCATATTCAGGATGTGGTTCGTTGGCGTGATGACAGGGGTGCTTTATTAGAGTTTAGAGTCAGCAAGGCTTGGGATGCTTTTCATCCAAGAGGGATTCCTGTTGAATGGCAGCGGGTGGTGTGGTTCACGCATGCGATTCCTAGGCACGGATTTCATATGTGGTTAGTTCTTCGATCAGCGTTGAAAACTCAAGACCGTATTAAGCAGTGGGATGTTGGTGATGCGGTTGATATTAACTCTCTCACGTGCTTCCTTTGTAAGCAACAACCTGATTCTCATTCGCATTTATTTTTTGAGTGTTCGTTTGCTTCTAAAGTTTGGTATTATGTTCGGGAATTGGCGGAGATGGAACATATTCTTCCTAGACTTCAGGACATTTTGAACTATCTTCAACCATTGGCTAATGTTCGATCTGCTAAGAGTATTATCGGTAGATTGGTGGTGGCGGCAGCAGCTTATTATATATGGCAGGAAAGAAATGACCGATTGTTCAAGAAAACAAGTCGTACTCCTGAGGAGGTAAGAGATGCTATTATGGTCACGGTTAGATTGAAACTGGTGACGTTCAGATTCAAGAATCGTGATTCCGTTCAACGGTCACTCATTAAGTGGAAGATGCCTAAGTCTTTTCAGGTCTATGGTGAAGATTAGGTTTTTATTTTTTGTTTAAGCTTTGTGGCATGTCATAAAGTTTGGTTGTGTAAAGCTATGCTTGAGGTTAATGTGGTATTCAGCCACATTCCATTGTACTTCAATTTTCTGTGATTAATATATCTTTACCCGGGGTAACCCTTTACCTAAAAAAAAACTAAGTGTCATACTTACTGGTATGAGCACACACAAAGCATTGATGTACGAGACATATTGAGACGTAGCACGTGAACAATTGTGAACGTGATACGTGAACAATTGTGAACGTGATACTTGGAGATATGGTACATGAAATATGAGAACATATGGTGAATGAGAATACGTGTAAAATATATCGTGAACGTGATATTAGAACGTAGGATAAACATGACATGGAAACGTATAGTGGACGTGTAATAACTAAGGAGATAATATTAATGATACGAGCTGAGACATGAAATGTGACATGAAACGTCTGTCCGAGGATGAAAAGTCACACTAAACATGAGTCTGGTCTCCCAAGTTGTCCGCAATCTTTCCAGAATGAAAGTGAACGTAAATCATAAGATGGGATATGATCATGAACATAAATCATGAACGTGAATCATGTCATAAACATGGAAGTGAAAAGCCTAATCATAAGATGAAAAAGGGACATAAGCATGAATAAGGTCATGAACGCTAACGTGAGACATAACTTGGGAGCTGGAGTAAGCGCCGTGTAATCGTATGATCATTGGCTGGAAAATATTTGATAATCTGCTACTGTGTACTCCTTTCAGATGAAAGAAAACGTGTAGGCAAAGTTAAATGGTCGAACAACGATTCAAACATTTCTAATGGTTTAGATAACTGCAAGCGTGTTGGTGTTCTATCTTAACCTGCTGAAAAGTCAGGCATTTAAATATGAACATAACTACATCTTGTTTCATGTTTCTCCACCAAAATGTGGTTGAGGTCCTAATACATCCTTGTAGGATCTAGATACATGGAAATTGGAAAGCTATGAGTCTATGTAAAATTCAGACTTCTCTTAGCATAGGATTTTCTGGAACACATAAGTTAATGTAGGATTGTCTTCTATACGCGTAGGCATAGTCATGGTAAAAATTTACCGTGAGAACAATGTGATTCAGTGTGTCACTGTAATCAACTACATACGTACAGAAACATTTCAGTGTGAATTTCTCCTGTTGTAAGTCTTGCAACATAGAGTGAAGATGGTCTTCGTGCTCATCTCTAGACTTAAAGAGAGTCTGAATGTTAACAATGAACATAATGATAAACTTGTCCAAAATTCATGAAAATTTGATTTCTCAAATCCACAATTACTGCTGGCATTCATGAACTAACAGGCACAAACATGAATTGATAATGACCATAACGTGTGCGAAGAACAGTCATGGAAGTGTCCTATTCTTCCACTCACAACTGTTGATAGCCTGAGAGTAAATCGATCTTGGAAAGTGTTTAGAGTCTGGTAGTTGGTCAGATACACCAATAATACTTAGAAGGGAAAATACAATTATGAATAGTGGTAAGATTTGTAGTTCCTTATGGTAATATATATCTGAGAAAATTCTGAAAAAAAATCAACTGATGATGAATAAAAGGAACTTCAGAAGTTGTGTCATAAATGATAGCTAGGAAGTCATCTTAGCTAACAACACATGCTTGTAAGACAGAAGAAAAAAAATTTCACCAATTTTCCTGGTGGAAAACCCATGATGAATGTATTATGGAATTCGAACATCACTAAATATAATCTGGTACGAATAATGATCCATTGCAGAAATGAAAGATCTTGTCATCAAACTGAATGAAAGCCTTTATATACATGGTGATACAACGGCGTCTTAGATGGTCATGGTATACAAATATGAAATCGAGAAATGAATCATGTCAGCACACATAGTAACATGGAAGATTTCATTGAATGCGTTTCGTCCGTCTCACACAGAATGATCACTACGTGTCCAATCATGAACAATAAGTCAGAGATGTACTAAAAAAATTCGTGGCTTGATTTGTACATGGCACAATAGAATAAGTATACCCTTGGAAGGGTACCTTGAATTACTGAGGTTGAGTCCAGAAATTATGCATGAGTCTGTCTTGACTCATGTCCTGAGAACTATACGTGTGACATGTGTCCTACTGGTGTCTGGACATGTATCTTCAATACATATACATGAGAGGATGTGTCTTGAAGGATTGCCTTGACATATGAAAAGAAATCAAAATGAAAATGGTGGTCAAAATGACGGTGATCCATGTAACTATTCGGCTATGTGGCCGGGTGGTACCGGTTCCAACTCGTATTGCTAAAAAGACAAATAAATGGATAGTGGCATATAACTCAGAGAACAATGGCATGGAAATGAAATAACAGTGTCTGGTGGATGAAGTATGTTTCAGTCGGGTTGTTCTGATCTATCGCCTTCATCCTTGTTTAGTAGGGTTTTCAGGTATGTAAATAGCAACAACATGGTAAACAACATCTTGTAAAAGATGTCATGTGGAGAAACGCCTGAGATGAATGAGAATCGATTAGCGAATACTCATGGAGTATGGTAAGTGAAATACACATGGATTATGGTACGTGCAATACACATAGACTATGATACAAGGAATACACTTGGAATACTATACGTGGAGTTCATGTAAAATGCATATGAGATGATCGATGTGGTGTCAATCATCTGACATGATTTAAAAGGGAAAACTAATTTAAACGGTTAGGAAACCGAACTGAAGTGAGGGACATGATAACCTAGCAATTTCAGCATAGACGTCGTTCTGGTCGTATAAAGGAAACACTAAAAGGATGGTTAATTTAGATTCAACGATGATTTACATGATAATATGATTAATGAAAACCAACCATCACTATCATAAATAAAATCAGGATTAAATGAAATTCCTAGATGTCTAACATGAGGCATGATCAACATGATGAAAACATAGTTTACATAAGGAGGCATGGAACATAATCATAATGAAGATGAGATTATCATGAAGAAACATGGGACAAAATTAACATGAAAGAGAATAAAACATAATCAGCATGAAAACGAAGTTAACCATGATAGTATGAAAACATACTTGACATAAGTTGACATAACAATTGAATGATAGAACATGAAAAGCTATGACTGTAATGAGATAATTTTGAAATTTAATAGGGTGGACGACTATGAGTCGTTTCACAATGCAAAACAATGCAACTTAAATGATAAGTTTGACTCAATATAATACGAAATAAACATGAAAGATGCGTGAAATAGTAATGCATGAAACAATTTATAATGCATAAAACAATTTAAAATGCATGATTAATATCTAAGATGATATGTACATGAGTGAACGCCTATGGGTTGGTTCACAAAACAAAAAGGCAAGTGTGGACGCCTATGGGTCGGTCAACTAATCAAACAAAAAGTTTCGATAAAAGCACATGCGACTAAATAGAGCCAGTCATGTACCAACCATTATTTAGTCAAATTCCTACGACAATGAGATGCATGCATGAATGAATACATGAAATGAAAATAAAATGAATGCGTGAAAACCAACAGTCTAAACCTAATAGAAAACGTATGACCGAGTATGAACTACGGTGATTCAGTCCATATTAGCCAAAGTTCTCAAGGAACAACATGCATAAAACAATGACATGTAACTAAGTATGGTGACGGTTGTTCAATCCATATTAGTAAAAACAATTCTGAGAAAACATTATGGCTAAAACATCAAGGTGCTGAAAATATCGATACATGGAATAACCAGCGTTGGCTTAGGAAGGACCTGGTGACTACCCACTAGTCACATGTCAAGTTCTAGAGCCTACAAGTCGAAACCTTGGCTCTGATACCATAATTGTAACACCCCATTTGGATAAATGGAATATCATAGGATAATCATGGCGTAATATCAAAGCATAGGTAAATGTCCTAAAACACTACATGACCATAGGGATAACCAGAATCAAACATCGACCCCCAACATAAACTCATAAACAAGCATAAAAGTAAAAGTAATGCAAATGAAACAGAAACATAATATAGCTCCCGTCCTATGCATAACCTTTCCATGCTCCTGACCTTGTGTACCTGGCGTTTGGGGTCATGAAAAGAGAAAACGGCTGAGCGATACGCTAAGTGTGCGGATATATGATATAATATGGAATAGCATAAACATAAGTAAAGACTGAAATGAAAGCATGACAATGAAAGTGCAGCGGAATAATATATGTCCTGGAAAACCTAGTGACATGTAATAAACTAGTTTATTCTGAAAAAGTCTCATGTTCATGTTAATACTGAAAGTCTGCTGTTTAATCCTGAAAACTGTAATTTAACTACCAAAGAGCTCATATATGTCACAAAATATATCAAAATGCATGAATACATGGAAAGGTGACCTCGTCATGCAATTAGAGGGGCTGCATCTAATTATAATAGTCTGGGTAGGAGGGATCAGCTCCTTGTGAAGGATGCAAGGCACACACCACATTCACCATGAAATTCTTGTAAACTTGTAAACTAGGATGCACCCATTCGCCCCACATGATAATAATAAAGGCCAAACTTGTAAAGGAACGCTGCGAGCAATCACTATCACCGCAGAAGACTCATAACACCGGTGCCTCAAGTGCTATGGTTATGGTACCTCCGTAACTAGGTGGAACATGGCATGCTTGTATATAGCCCAGGCAATTAAAATAATCGTAACATATACTGATGTGTTTAAGACACTTAGCTACGAGGAAAACAGATGGTTGCAAACGGGGAAAACCTAATCAAACATGCAAAGGAAGTTGTCCATACTAAAGGACGGAATATCCGTACCTCACGTCTAGTAATGCAACGAAGAATAATGTGGAAGATGAAAATGTGAAGAAGATCATACTCCATAAATGCTACATAATAAAGAGGGACGTGTATGAGTCGCTTGGTTAACTTATACTTAATGATTATTAATTAATTGACGTTATCTTAACTTGTTCTTGTATTGTCTTATATGTTCTTGACTTATCTTACGGCTTCTAGTTAAATCGTGTATTCTGAAAGTGTAATTCCTATTCTTACATGTTAAATAAGCATAAAATGTATAATTCATGATCATGTAGTAAAGTTTCCTTAATAAATACTTATGCTAAAATAAATAATTATTAGTTAATAATAAAATACATGGTTTTACTTGAGATTATTAATTTATAAAGTAACATGATGATTTAATAAACCTAACATTAGCTAGATGATTAAATAGTTAAATTAAGTCACATTTATTAATTTAATTAAGTGAATAAAATACTTGGCAAAATATCGTTAATTAAATACAACCCATGTCGCGTAAAATATTTAATCATAACGTATAAATAATACTAAAGTTAATTATGTTTAATAACGTATACTATCGTACCCAAGCCTACCGAGATACCCATGTGTCGGTTGCACTAAACAAACAACCTAGCAAAACAACCCAAAACAGTGCTGCCCAATATATAATTTTTATTCTGTCCAACATACTTATATAGTTCTGTCCAATATATTGTATTCATGTTCTGTCCAATATACTCCCTGCAGTTTCACCCGATATATCCACCCAGACTTGCTAATGCCTATTTACTACCCACTGGTTTATCTAGGTTCTTGCTGTTAGGTTATAGCCACCCACTGCTGTTTTACGTGTTCCTGCTGTCTGTATAAACTTTACCACCGAGACACATGGTGTCTCGGTTCCTACTGTTTTACCCAAACACACCCCTGCTGTGTTTTGGGGTTGCCGCTGGTTGAACAAAACCACCACTGCCACCCTAGGGTTGCGGCTGATGGACATTAAAACCCACCGAGACCTTAGGGTCTCGGTTTTTATGCTAAATCAAACACAATGGCTCCCATACGAAACCCTCCCTAAACCCACTGTTTCTAACATGTTTTAAAATTCTTTAAGTCAGGTTCAAGAACCATATAACATGAGGAAAGAAATTAAAACGAATTAGGGTTTAGAAATCAAGATCACGACACAAAACTGATTCTTGATCATAACCTCGACTCCTGTTCTTCCTGGATTTAATGGACACGTTTTTACCTTGTTCTTGATGTTATGTCGACGGAAGATAAGATCCCCACAAGAAAATATGAAGCGGTCGATTGTAGCCTAGGTTTTAGTGTTTTCCCGTTTGTTTGCGTTTGTTATTTTATGTGGACGCCAAAAACAAAGCCTCCCCGTTTTATATTATGTTTTGGGTCGGTTTGGTCCACTTATTGGGATTCGCCCCAGCTGCCTCCCCCCTTCTCCTTTACAGCCGACTAAAACCCCAAAACAGCCCAATACGCTTGTTTTATTAATTATTCGCGACTCACTAAAACATTACGCGTACTCATGTTTTAATTGTCGTAATTTATTATTCTTGTCGTACGTATCGTCATATTATAAAATGTCGTGTTATAAACATGTTATACGTACTTACATATAGTATATATATAATAATAGTAAAATGCGTAATTATTTGTCGTATTTAAATAATATACGTGGTAGTCGTGTTGATTATTTGCATCGCGTGTCGTATATTAAACAATCGTAAAGTTAAAATTTATACGTAATATCATGTACGTAGTGTTCTAGGGATTTTTAAGCGGGTTTTACACTGACTTTGTCCCACTGACCCTCCCTAGCCGCGACAACATGTTGAAAAGAAAGGGGGTGTATCATTTTGGCTAATTAAGGAGTGTACTTGGCAATCCTCATGAAATATTCATAATATCTCAATAAATCTTGCATATCTAGCCTAAGATCTTGCCTAATCCTTATTAGATACTTAAATCTCCCTATATTTGGTACCTTGGCTGTGTACACCGCACACATACAAACCACAAACACACAAACCTCTCTCAAACTCACTCCTAACTCAGGGTTTGCAAAAGATATACACACGAAGATCCACTTTACTTCACGTTTACTACAAAATCAATGTCTCCAACATCTTAAATACTGAACATTTACTCCTCCTACATAAACTCGATCTCCAAGAAAGTTTAAGGTACCTATACATGCACTATGGGTCACGGCTTGTTCTAAGGAGATAGGTTTCTTCATTGTTGATCTATATAAGCTTAAGATTTTCTTTGGTTTGCTTATCCTCACTCTTGTCATTTAACAAGTAAGTCCATACAACCTATATATATAATATATATATATATAT